>JARYGA010004791.1:0-49567 GCA_030545235.1 Helianthus tuberosus | reverse complement strand
CAGAGATAGGACAGATCTTCGTGTTGATGATCTGCATAGTTTGAGAGTTATATTTTTATGTTGATTCTTGTTGTTTTTAAGTCGATAATCTGTGTTGACTAATTCTTTATATATTTGGTATCAACCGGTGTGAATAAGAGTTTATTTCTTCTTGATACTCTGTTTTTTAACACTCCCAAATCGCCTTGGCCATCTCTAGGTTACCAACTTGCAAGAATGTAGAGTGTTGGATGGATTTCAAAAACAACGCAGTGGCAAAGTTGTTTTTATCAGCTTCAACCATACAAGGGTCTATATGTTGGTATCAATGTCACATGCTTCCCAGGTCCAAGGTTTCGGAGTAGAGGGATGATAACAAACATCCACATAATCACAGCACTTCTTGCACCAATACATGATTGAAAATAAACTTGAAAGAAACTGAACCAACTCGTAAAATACTAACAGAAACAAACTGCCCTTTTGATAAACTTTAAACTTGATAAATGAATTGTATTCTGTACATAACTGATTGTTTGAAGTCCTATTTATACATGATGAAGCGATGTGTTTGAAGGGTATGACTTCAGGGAATCGATGCGTTGGTTCCTGTATAACCGTTGTGTCAGTTATTCCCCACACACACATCGTTTCATATAATAGGCCCAAACTAAACAAACATAACCTGAATGGACTTTCTAGAATTTGACCCATGCATATTGTTGGCCAACGACCCAAATAGAAAATAAATGAAACATATTAAGTCTGACCCATTAACTAATAAATGTAAAAACATGCTGCTGCGTTTTTCTTTAGAATCCGGTTATGCTGATTATCGGTCTTCAGTTTCCCTCCTGATCAGTGCAGTCGGAGTTCGCCTTTCATGCTACTCGTCTTTCTTGTCGGTGACCTTGACTATGATCACCAAATCAGGTTTATCTTCGCTTTCGATCACCTTGATTTCTTCATCATCTTTTGCACCACTTGAACCCGCTTCATACTTGTTGCTTCCACTTTTCTCGTGCTTGATCTTCATAACTTTCAAGTACCATTCCACTAATTCAATGTATCGAACATATGCAACCTTTGCTTCAAAATCATCATCACAGTCGAGACCGCATTGAATTGTTATCTTATCCCATGCATTATCTTGTACTACTTTCTTGAAACATCCATGCTCTTTAACAACCTTGTAAAGTGTAACCAAATCAATGGGTTTTTCGTTTAGAAGTGTCGGTGGCATTTCTCTTTCTTTGCATATACCAAGAAAACATGGTGTGAACCAATTTGTTACTTCTTCCATGCTAGCCTCATAGAAAAATTCATGCCCTACCAAATCCTCACGCAATATGATCAAATCGAGCACATCCAGGAAACTTTCGATTATGACATCATTCTCTCTCACATCTTCCTCATCTTGTGCAATCATCGCCGCCCTCTTTCGTATCACTTCTCGAGATTCTTGTGGATTCTCTTCTATACCATCCATGTAAGTCATCAAACCTAACTTTGCCCTTTTAGAATATTCAACCTTATCTTTCTTCGCGCCCGAATTGCCTTCTCCAAACCTTTCTTTATTTTCCTGCATCTCAATTTCAAATTCTTTTTTCATAAAAATCTTCGACGTATTCATGAAACTTTTCTTTCTCGTTGAGGTATCCATTTTCAACATCTAAGTTCTCGTAGAAGTTATCTAAGTAATCTTGTTCTAAATCCACATCGGATTTATTTTTGAATACATCAAAACCTTTCGCCCTATCACCAAACATCCTTTTCAAAGTACACGTGTCACCCGAAGTAACCACTTCAATCCCTTGGTATAGCAATTGTTCTAGACTAAGAACATTGTGCTTCATTTTTGGCACATAATTCACACAAGGGATTTTCTTATTCTTTCCACCAACCAGAACTTTAACTTAGCCGATGCCATGTATGAACGAGAGCTCCTTCTGTTTCTCGTTAGTTATAACCCCAAAGTGTTTTTTGAACACTTTAAACAAATTTTGGTTGCCCTTCATGTGTGTTTTCAAAGTCAACTACCCATATTGTTTCCCATTCCCCTTCGCAAGTATCCTTTACTAAATAATCACCGTCTGCCGGTAAAGGACTAAGATTGATATACTTACTCGGGCAAATGGATGCAACATGACCGAATTGCTTACACATGAAACACTGGATCCCTGCTTTCCTTGGCCTTCCCACTGGTCCAGTACTTTTCAAACTTACTTTCTTGAAGAAATCTTTCGGAATCATCTTCTTGGGGAACTTGTTAATTGGCGACTTCGAAGAACGAGTGGATGGCTTCCCTTGCACGTACTTGCTCTTCCTTCCGCTGCCCTGGCCGCACTTTCCCTTGTTCTTTCCGGTATCGCGTGAATCGGCACCAACCGATTTAGTCTTGTTCACCCTCAGACAATCTCCGAACCCATCCTCCTTCTTCTCCTTGATCTTGGTAGAACCTTCAGCTCCGATACCAAATGTTGGTATTAGTGTCATAGGCTTCCCAGGTCCAAGATTTCGGAGTAGAGGGATGATAACAAATATCCACATAATCAAAAAACTTCTCACACCAATACATGATGGAAAAAAACTTGAAAGAAATTGAACGAACTCGTAAAATACTAACCGAAACAAACTGCACTTTTGATAAACTTCAAAGTTGATAACTGAATTGTATTGTGTACATAACTAATTGTTTGAAGACCTGTTTATACATGATGAAGCGATATGTTTGAAGGGGTACGACTTCAGGGAATTGATGTGTCGATTCCTGTATAACCGTTGTGTCAGTTATTCCCTCACACACACACATCGTTTCATATAATAGGCCCAAACTAAACAAACATAACCCTAATGGACTTTCTAGAATTCGACCCATACATATTGTTGGCCAACGGCCCAAACAGAAAATAAATAAAACATATTATGTCTGACCCATTAACTAATAAATGTACAAACATGCTGCTGCATTTTTCTTCGAACTCCGGTTGTGCTGATTATCGGTCTTCACAATGGTTTCCCAAACCTTGTGCACGTTCAAGATCACCTTCATGCGCATAGCCCATAGTGTGTAATTGGTAGAGATTAGCAAGGGACATTAATGCTCATTTAGGTTCCCATTCCAACTCGGTTTCAGAGTTTTCTTATCGCCCATGTTTTTCGGGTTCTTTTTGGTACATAACCAGTGTAGATGGGTCTTGATCCAGCCCTATCAAACTCTAGCCGTGATACTTACTCGATCGCAACCCACTATCAACCGCGCTACCTGGATTTCAGTTTGGCTTTGATACCAATTCAAGAACAAATTGATAATCAAAAACAAAAACACAAACACAGTTTCAATGAACTATCGTATTTATATTCAAGAAACTACTCAAAACTTAGATACAATAATCCTTCATACACAAAGCCTAGTCATGATAATGTATTTATAAGGGTAACCCGACTTGATTAACAAGAAACATATTTAACTCTAATTGCACACCTCATGAACTCAATAACAGAATAATAAGTATCGTGGGCCGGCCCTGTTACTCGCGGACTTGCGAGTGGGCCTGTTTTCTTTTATTGGCAATGACCAACAACTCAACAGCTGTAACCTGTTAGCTTTTGCATGTGGCCCCAAGAGAAAGATGCACCACTCATAATTGTTATTGGAGCTTAAAGTAATCATTTCCAGTTGTTACCTATTAATTCTTATGTATGTGTAGAGACTATATTTACTTTATTGTTCTTGAACGACATGAAGATTAGCTTATGAACTTCAGTTTGCAAATAAATTGTTATATTATTTGTGATTTCATAAAATGTGGGTATTTAAATTCAAGCCAGCAATATTGATTAGAAGGATCCATCATCTACAGTAACCTTGAGGTATTGTTCATCCTATTCTATAATCTAAGTAGAAAGGCCAATATCCAATCATGATCTCTGTAATAGCAATCAACGATGAAGAGAAGTTGCATTCATTAGCAAAAGAACGCGCACTTCGTCGTTTTTCTATTATAGAGATTCAGTTAGCTGCTACTCAAAACTTTGATAATAATTTGGTAATAGGAAAAGGAGGTTTTGGGAAGGTATACAAGGGTCACATCTATGGTACTAAAGATACTACTGGACGTATTGTTGCCATTAAACGGTTGGATTCATGTTCTATGCAAGGGGCAGCTGAGTTCATGACTGAAATTGATATGCTAACCAAGTTGTGCCACTGTAACCTGGTGTCCTTAATTGGTTATTGTTATGATAACAACCAGATGATACTTATATATGAGTACATCCCCAACGGGACCATTGAGCATCATTTGCACGAAGCTGATACTCCTTTATCTTGGATGGATCGACTTAGGATAAGCATAGGTGCAGCACAGGGATTACAGTACCTTCATACTGGTGTGGGTACCCAACAGTGTGGGATTACAGCACAGGGAATCATACATCGAGATGTGAAAAGCTCTAATATTCTAATAGATGAAAATTGGGCAGCAAAGATCACAGATTTTGGGTTGTCAAAAATTATAGATGAACCATCTTCTGGGGTGATTACCAACCTTAAAGGCACATTTGGGTATCTAGACCCAGAGTACTGTAGCACTGGGAAGTTGACTAAGGAATCAGATGTTTATTCCTTTGGGGTTGTTTTGTTTGAATTGCTATCTGGGAGGCGTGCAGTCGATAGTTTGTTTGTAGAGGAAGGGATTAATTTGGCAGGCTGGGCGAAAAACTGTATCAAGGAACGACGAATAGAGCAGGTTGTTAGTTCTCATATTAGAGAACAAATTTCTCCCAAGTGTTTGAAGGAGTTTGTCAAGATTGCAGATCGTTGTTCAATAAGCTCTAGAAAAGATCGCCCCACAATGGCAGATGTTGTGGTTGCTCTTCAGCAATCAATGGATTTACAGGAAAAATATGATAGTTCTCCTCGGACTTCAGGTTCAACGGGGTTCACCCATAAAATGCAGCATCTACTTTTTGGGTCTAGACCTAACCCTGGTACAGCCAAACTCCTTTATAAGTGCTGTGTAATATATTTTATGTGTTTAATTGCATACAATATTGTACATCAATGGTATATAGATAGTCCATTTAACAAGTATAGGAAATTAAATAGAAAATTGCCATGAGTGATAGACCCATTTATCTTACAAATAACCATTTCTATAAGTATATTGATGACAAATTATCATTTATGTAAGTGGCATTTTCAAATTCTTAAAAGACTAGCTTGCAATCATTAAGATTGAGAAGTCCCCTAGTAAATATTGTTTACCTGTTTGTAACAATCGTTTGCAAGTACATACTGCTGGCCGGAAATTTCGAAGAGAACAAGAAGGAGTATATCAAAAAAGAAGAGAAATATCAATCAAAGATCAAGATTATCCATGAGTTTAATTTTTTTTTTCTAGATTATAGATTTATTTGAAGTTAGAATTTATGTTTATTGGTTTGTTTGATTGGTTTACTAACTTTAGTATTAGACCACAGGGAGTTATAGTTATCTCACCCTGCCGCCACATAGACCATGTGGGCTTTGCCCTCCACATCAAAGAAGGCAAAGGGTGGTCAAGGACAGTGGCAAAACCACAAAAATCAAGCTGGCAAAGAAATAAATGGGGGCAACGCCGGTGGAGATCTTGACATCAAAATGGGCAACACCCTCTCCAAACTTAAGGTGGGGTGGTGTTGGGTCGTGCATGGGCGCCCACCTCCCCTTCTCAATGCCTCACTCAGTGTAGTCTTACAGTAGGATTGGGATATTTGGTTTAGTATATAGGTCTAGCTGAATTGTTTGTGGACTAATTTTAACGTTATTTTACTAATTTCGTGAAAATAACGTTAAAAGAGGGGGACGGTTAATCATGCATCATGTGGTGGCGTTGATAGCCAAAAGACAAGGGGGTGCATGCACTAATCGGCGTTTGTCTCAATTGTTGAGTGTTATGTGCCTTATGTCCAAGGCTTGATGCAACACCACAATCGAGCCGGGGGTCTCATTGGAAGCAGCCTCTCTATTCCTACGGGGTAGAGGTAAGGCTGTCTACATCTCACCCTCCTCAGACCCTACCTTAGCTTTGCTATTGGTGGGATATACTGAGTATGATGATGATGATGATGAATTGTTTGTGGAGGCGAATTTTGCTATCAAAGAAAAGAGTTTGAGATTGACTTCAAACTCAGATCATTTTGGTGGGCTCGGCTATTTCCATCACATACATCAATTGTTGGAGTCAATTCAACATTTTTGGTGGGCTCCGCTGCTCAACATTTTAGAGTATTACATTTTAGAGTTTCAAAGTACCAGGATGGTTTCTACATACCTTCTTAATTAGTTGAGGGGTCATTTCTGTACAATTTGGTTTTAAGTGTGGTTTGCTGTATAAAATCTTTGTTAGTTTGTTAATGTTACTCAGTAGTATTTAGGACTCGTGCTTTACGGCTAGGGGCTTTTGGTTTACCTTTTAATAAGTCTCTTAATGGTTTAGAGTTTTTACTGGTTCAGCACTTAGTGGTTCAGACTGTTTGTTTCACAAGCAGATTTCTGAATGGTTCAGATATTTGCCTCTGAATGGTTAAGCATTATACAGAATCTGAATGGTTAAGACCTCTATTCTGAATTGGTCAGACATTTGCCTCTGAACGGTTAAGCATTATACAGGCTCTTAATGGTTCAGAAATCTTACTAGTTCAGCACTTAATCATTCATAACTCTTACTGGTTCAGCAATTAAACATTCAGATGTTGCCAAATAGCCCCTTAGACTGTTAAGACCAAACAAAAAGTAACGTAAAGTTGTTGAACCACGTACGCACATTGCGACGTGTTAACTTACAAAAGTTAGACCGAAACGTAAAACGTAGAAAATAATAACTAAGTCAACTTAGGACTAGCGCATTGCAATGGGCCGTTAAAAAAGATAATAACGTAAAAACATTGAACAACACAAAATGTAAAATAAAAAATTTGTAAAAAGATGAAAAGTATATTGGATCAAAAATGAAAGTGGAAAAGTATTGATATAAAAAAAAATGTTTTGTGACAAAATTGTAAAATACAGAAACTATAGGTTTTGAAAAGTTTAAAAAATGAATAGTAACTATAACTCACAATCAAAATTTTGTAATTAGTTATATATATATATATATATATATATATATATATATATATATATATATATAGGGAGCCGCTAGAATGAGAACCACCACGAGTTATGAGAACCACGAGAACCGCGCCCCGCGGGTGGCCGTCGGCGACGAAATTTTTTTTACACCTAGATCCGTATATTTTAGTGGGGGGTTTAAATTTTCGGTTCAAACGGCGCGCCCGAGGGGGTATTTTTTTACGCCCAAAGTTTGGTAAAAAAAAAAAGAAAAATTAAAAAAACCCAAACTTTGGGCGTAAAAAACTACCCCCTCGGGCGCGCCGTTTGAACCGAAAATTTAAACCCCCCACTAAAATATACGGATCTAGGTGTAAAAAAAATTTCGTCGCCGACGGCCACCCGCGGTGCGCGGTTCTCGTGGTTCTCATAACTCGTGGTGGTTCTCATTCTAGCGATCCCCTATATATATATATATATATATATATATATATATATATATATATATATATATATATTAAATAAATAAATTGTATTAATTCCTCACTACATTCCAGCAATAGTCTCACGTTTTTTTGGTCGTATACATATTGAATATGATTGATTTTCTTGTTTTTTTGTAGGTTACAAAGGTGATCATCCCTACTCTAGTACTCCCAGTGAAAACCATTCTCATTTCTAACAGTTTATTCAAAAACTTTTAATAATAAACTAAATCTTTTTGCATTTCGGTTGATTAATTATATAACTATCTGTTTTGCAGTGTCTCCTCCAAAACTATATAGGATTGGATCGGTTCATTAGACCATGAACCAAGTGGAAAGAGCCACCCAAAATTTTTCACCATCATTAGCGCTTGGTGAAGGTAGTTTTGGAACCGTGTACAAAGCTCAACTACCAAATGGTGAACTTGTTGCCATAAAACGATCAAGAAAGTTACAAAAGGTAATGTGAGTAATTTCAATATCTCATAATTAGACGTCGCAGTCATGATAAAGTTACAACATCAATTTGGGAGGCAGTGGCGGATCTAGGATTCACGCCAAGCAGGAACGCTTTATAAGAAAAGCGGTAACGAAATCGAAAAAACGTCAAATTTTTCCTAAATTTACACTAAAAACGTCAAATTTTTCCCCGCCAAGCAGTAGCGGGCGCTCCCCCTTGTGTCCACATAGGTCCGCCCCTGTTGGGAGGTTCGGTTGATCTCAATGAGTAAAATAATAATTAAATGTATTTAATTATTATTTTGAAGTTTGTTTTCTCTTTTTTTTAACGGAAACTAACGGTGTGTCAATCACCGTGATACCGGGCGCGGTGGCCAAGGTCGACTACTCGACCGTCGCCAGCCCCATGGTTTTCCCTCAAATGTGCAGAAATCCGACCTCCACCTGCCCAAGGGCACGATAGTGGAATAATCGGTAAAAACCTCGCCTTTCATCCAAGACGAACCGGCGCCACCTGGATGCCACAAAAAATAATGGGGAGAGTGATAGTCGAACCTGGGTTATAAGGAACACCAAGTCTTTCTCCAACCATTCCACCACTACCTCATTGACATTTGGTTTGTTTTCTAACCGTCTAGGATAAGTATCACTAGGTTTAGGAGTCGTAGGATTAGATTATTTTAAGTATTTAATTATTTATAGTCCCTGATTCTTGTATTTTTATTAATTCACATTATTAAGAAATAATTTGTGAACTGATTACTCTGATAATATTATTATTATTAGTTATCTAGTTTAGTTACACAAGGGCTAATTAGTTAAAACTTTAGGTTTATCATTTAATTAGTTTAAATTAATGTTTATTCAAATTTTAGACATTTGAGTTATGGTAGAATTTGGTGACGCACATAGAGGTAGTGTATATCTGACTTTCTCTGTTCGTAAGTATTGGAATTCAATAATAAAAAAAGAAGTTTGGGTTTCCTTGGAAACCCGGGTTCGATCCCCACCTGTTGTATTTGGGGGTAAATGACCCCAACCTTGGTTGTGGGGTCATGGCAATGATGGATAAGAGCCTTGAGTGCGTAATAGCCCGGGTTCGAGTCTTGAGCCGCACACGAGTTTTCTATTACAGTGCGGTTACTCCGGCTCTTGAGTGCGGAGGCTGCAACGGCAGTCAAGTGGCTGTCGGCTGGAAATTTTCTCGTGGAGCGCCTATGGTAAACCTCGGATGCCTCGCCCGAGGGGGACTAGGGACCCATGCAATGTGGGTGTGATCCTCTCGACTGTTGGAGTCAATCGCCGTTCAAAAAAAAAAAGAAGTTTGTCTTTTAACTTTATCTTGGTGCCATTTGATCGAACATCAAGTTTTTTTAACCTTGATTATTAAGCAAGAGTTTTAATTGTGTTTGTGTACTTGATTCGCTTGTTTAAGATAAAAATTACAACATCAATTTGGGAGGTTCGGTTGATCTCAAAGAGGTGTTTTAAAGGAGATTTAAAGTTAAAGGACTAAACGAATAAAATAATAATTAAATGTATTTAATTATTATTAATTTAATTATTATTTTGAATTATCTTTAGTATCAAATTTAGTTTGTATTCTAACTGTTCAATATATACGTATCACCATGGTTGTAAAACAAGGTCTTCAAGGCCGAGTACTCCCTGAGTAGTCGCTACAAGGTAGGCTGCCGAGTCGACTTTCTTTAACTCCGCCTAATTACTTGGAATCAATCAAATGCGGTCAACATCGGGCAAAATCGGATCTAGTCGGTCAATTCGGGCCGAGTTTAACCTAAAATAAAATAAAACATAATTTTTATGCCTATCATATTAAAGAATGAATATCAGTTTCACGTATTTTGTTATAAATATTATTAAATTTATGTTATTTGACATACATTTAATTTCCGAAAACTATTTTTTTGTAATTTGACATGTCCGAGTACTCCCCGTTTACTTTCCGCCTAGGCTATGTTATTTGACATACATTTAATTTCCAAAAACTAAGTTCTTTATAATTTGACATGTCCGAGTACTCCCCGTGTCCTTTCCGCCTAGGCTGAGTACTCTCAACTCCCTTGTCGACAAACTAGGGAGCGCCTAGCGACTTTTGCAACCATGCGTATCACTAGGATTAAAGTCCTTGTAGTATTACATTGTTTTAAGTATTTATAGTCCTTGATTCTTGTAATTTTATTAACTCACAAAAAGTTAATACAAGTAATTTTATGAACACCGTGTGTATTCATGTCTTGATCCCGTACCTAAGTTTAACAAGTGGTATAAGAGCCACTGTTTCAAGAGTCGTTTTCCCAGATGGAGTAGCCTCTCGCCGGGATGCAACGTTGATGAACGAGAATATAGTTATCAACGTCTAGCGGTGGTTGCGTGGTGACGAACTACAACCGTATACGGATACCGAGTGGACAACTGGTACAGTTGTGAGAAAAGAAGGAAAAGTGAACAAGTGATTGGCCGAAAGAACAATCGTACGATCAAGAAGGATGAATAGGTCAACGATGGTGATGGAAGATTAGAAGGATTCTATTGTTACAACAAATACGAGACATAAAGTAGTGGACTGGCTGGTTAGGCAAAAGGCTTCAAGGGTTGAAGTTTGCCTAACGCAGGTCGTGGGGTCCCCCCACGTTTGCAAGACGTGGAGAGAGGTTCACTAGTATTGTTGTTGTTCACCTTGAATCCTAGGCTGATAGGAAACCAGCCTAGAAAACGATCGTTGGAGAAGATGAATTATTTAGAGTGAAGAGGAGAAGCAAGCATGAAGCTAGTTCTCCGGAGGGAGAAGAAGAATCAGAGAGTTAGGATAATCTCTGCTGATCCTGGAATGTCCTCTCATGTTTGTCATGGCCTGCGTTTTATAGGAAAAGGTGTTTCCCAAAGAAGAAACCTTTGACTAGTGAATCTGTGCTTGCAGTGAGGGACTTACCCTTTTGGGGGTTGAAGGGTTCGGACCTGTGGATAAAAGAGAGTTCCCTATGCACATGCTTTCTTTTGCGGCTGTGGGAGAGTTTACAAGTAATCAGTGAGGTGACTGATTACTGTACATGTTCTTTTTGCTGTTCACCTTAGTTCCCGGGTTTTAAACCCTTTAACCTTTTAACCCTTCAAGTTGTCATGTATTATTAGTCATTTTATTGAGGCTTGAGCTACCCCCGCCATCACCCCCCCCCCCCCCCAAGTCAGAGGCTTTTGGGGTAGAAGCACAAATGCTTCTGACTTTTCTACATTATTATTATTTCTATTTTGCTTAAAGGCTTCAAGGCTTGAGCTACCCCCGTCATCACCCCCCCCCCCCCAAGTCAGAGATTTTGGTTTTTGAATTTTGAAAAGACAGTTGTTGTGACTAGTGGCAGTTTTTTGTTAGGCGGCAATTTTTAATAAACTGCTGTGTAATTATAACATTTGTTTGTCATTTATTTTTCTTTATCTTTTTCGAAGAAAACCGTTTCTACACATTTTACTCTCAAGTTCATTCCACTTTCTTCCAGGTTAGTATCGATTTTCATTCCTTCTTCTTATTTTCTTTTAGTATGGATGCTCATAAGGATTTAGAGATATCATTCTCGTGCTTAACCCAAGAAGAAGTAGAAGCTTTTTGTTTGGAATGGGGCATTGGGTTGAGATTTAAACCGGTTGCACTAGGTTGCGATGTTTCTATCGATCGGTGTCCTTTTAGTTGTGTTGCTTTGTATTGTCTCCACTTTGAGTTTTCTAATCTCCGTCATCCCTTTTCGAACTTTGTGTAGAATGTTCTAGAATATTACCATGTTTCGTTTGGTCAAATCCACCCTCAGGGTTTGGCTAGGGTTCTTCATTTTGAAGTTTTATGTCGTGCTTCTGGATATGATCCAACCCTTCTGTCATTTCGTTGTTTTTTTCCGGTTAGCAAAGAATGGTGATTGATTCACATTTGAAACGTCTCAAGTCGACACTTGTTTGGTTTCATCTATGGTCTCCACTCTTGGTACCTGGAAAGACCGGTTCTTTTGGGTTTCGGACAAGATTGTTCCTTTTAAAATGGTTTGGAGACAGCCGGACGTTGTTCTCAATGAACCTGAACCTTCTGCCCTTGAGATAAATACTCATTTTCTTGAAACCATCAGGGAGTGTCCTTCGAGGGTTCGTCCTTTTCCCGAGCATTTACTAGTGTTATTAGGTATTAGTAAATTGTGGGATAAACCTGATCGGGATCCGGTGCTTATGAGAGATGGTCAGGGTATGCATTTGTTCTGTTATGTTATTATGTTCCAGTTATTTGTTTGTTTATACCCTGTATGTTTATTTTGTAGTTATGGCTACCCTTGATTTTGTGAAGAGTGATGACACTTCTGATGTCATGTTTGGGGATGCCGCAGCTACACCTGGCGAAGATGCAGTTGTTAGGGGGTCGGAACATCGGTTCGAAGGTTACGGTTATGTGAGTGTGCCAATTGTGAAGGGTTTTACTAAAGTTGCTGCTCCTAAGGCTTTGGCCCGTCATTCTTCTCGTCGTATGTTGAAGAGTGCTGCTCAATCCACTTCGTCTGATCCTGTGGAATTGAGTGATGACATCGAAGTTTCTGAGGGTTAAGGCCCGGATCTTGAAAAGGGTAAGAACTTAGTTGTGCTTGATAAAAAGAAAGCTTCAGCCAAGAAGGTTATGGTAACCCCTGTTCAAGGTTCATCAAGCAAGGATGTTGAAGGCTTGAGTGAAGTTGAAGTTTATGTTCCGAATTAGAGTGTGAAGGTTGGGGACAATTTCAAAGATGCAAATGTTTGTGTTGACGTGCTAGCTAATTTTGCTCCTCCTGGTGTCCGAGGTGCTATTTCAGAGATGGAGGGTGACACCATGCTTTCAAGGTTGATGTTGACCTCCTGCAACCTTTCTGCCTTAGTGGCTGAGGGTGTCACTCGCTTTCGGAAGGGGATGCAGGAATATGAAGAATTTTCAAAGAAAAAGGAGAAAATGAAGGCTTTCATGGCTGTTATGAAGAAGGACATTGATAGTCTTTTGGAGAAAGAGGAGGCTTGGGTTAAAAAGGTTGGTGAGTTGACCCGCAGGCATGAGATTGAGATTAATGACTTGAAGAAGAGTTTTGAGGCGGACAAGTTGAAGCTAAAGGCTGATAGGGAAGGCTTGGATGTTCAGAAAAAGGCCTTTGCTGAAGAAAAGGAAGGTTTGAAGGCTTCGGTGGTTCAAGCTATCGGTGATAACCAGTGGCTTATTGACCAGGGCTTTCAGCAGGTTGTTACTTACCTCCTTCACTTTAATGAATTTAACTCTGCCCTTGGGGAAGTATATACCAAATTGCTGAACTATGGGAAACATTTGGGCTTGGTTGTGGTTTCAAACTTCACGAGTCTGGTCAGGCCCTAGAACAATCTCCTATGTTTTGTCCTGATGCTTCTGGAATTTTTAAGTAGTCTGTTCAACAGATGGAACGGCTGACTTACCCTTATGTAAGTGAAGTTTCATCTTGCTTTGGTAAACCTCTTGCCGTCTTACAGGAACTGAAACTTTCGTGCTGAATGAGAAGGTTTGTGCTGAGGTGTTCGATTCCCTGTCCAAGAAACGTTCTCGTTCAGGTGATAGTGAAGAGATTTTCTCAAAGAATGCTGATGTTGACAAAGAAGCAAGCCTCGAAGGTTCAGCGGTTGGAGGTGATGGTGGCCCTAAGGCCAAGAAAGCAAATGTTACATCCTCTTTTGCGTCTAGAAGAAATAACATCCAAAGACGCTAGAAAACATAAACTTTTAAAGTATACGAATCTTTCACGACCCAAAAAGGTAGATTACTTACTAGAGTAATTTAATAGACATCAAAAATACCAACTTGAATACATAATTAAAATTTTTACAAAAATTGGGCATGACCCGTCCGTAAAACGAGTATGCCCCTGTTTTAACCACATTCAAAACAATATCATTCTACATGATACTACTAAAACTAAAACATCAAGTACTAAAAGGCGTTTTACCAACAATTTGTACAAAAAGTATTTTGACCCAAAACATTAGCATAAGCTAGCGGAAGCGCTTGGTAAACATGTTTTGATCGTGTGCTCGCTCCATTTCGCCGAGTCGCCTAAGTTGAGGATTTACCTACATTCAATGACAAGACTTCAAAAGTTAGTCGTAATTTCCATTTAACTCAATGTAACAACATATTAGCTTCATTCATTTATATGATTTCATTATTCTTACGCATTCGATTTACCCAATTAAATGGGTAATGGCATATATCCTCATAATGAGGTTCAAGCTTATCGCATACGACCCGGTAACATCGGGTTAATTGCTTTCAACATAAATCTTTCTTTTCCATCCGTATAACGGATTAAACTTCAAGCATTTGTCATAGCATTCATGACCACCCGTTCAAAACGGGTAGTAGCTTATTCTTACTAGACTTGTTCAACTAGAACTTGTCGACTTGCATAGCTTATCATACCCTTTGTTAGCATAACCAAATCCGCAAGGGATTTGCCATTTCGCATCCACTACAACATAACTTCTAAAACCTTTTTCGAGATAAACTCTTACATCTAACCAATCTTTATCCGTAAAGAAATTGCACGAATTGTACTATCAAATAATAACATTCAATATCATCGTAAATCTACTAGTAGAGTAAATAAAGTTCAAAAGAACTTACCGCGATCTTGAGATACTCATGCCTTCGAGTGACTTGCGCCTTCTTCCTTCTTCGTGCCTATATGTCATAATCCCATACTTTAGCTTTCAAAAACATTACTTTCACAATCCTTATAGTTCCTTATGGTGTCTACTAATCACATACGCCATTATCATAAAGAAGTTACATCGACTTAACAAGTATTCATGTAAAAACCATAACTAAACTCACTTAGGCATTTCATCGAACACATTGTGTGCGTATTACTAATTTAGCACAATGTACAAGCATTTTAAACACGATTTCCATAGTTTACTCATTGATTAACATAAACATCTCTAACTTGGAAATTTATCATCCTAAACATGAATACCTAGTTCTTAATCAATTATTCATAACAATTTCATCAATCAACAATCAAACTAACATGTAGAACTTCACAATTTTTAACCTTCACTTGACATGCAAGTGGGTTTTTGCCCTAATCATACTCACGTTCGAAATTTAGCATCCATTGATGTCTAAACATTCATAGCAACCATAAATCATACTAGATTTTGTATTACCTTCACGAATTACACTATACCCACATAACCAAACATCATCAAACAAGTAAATTTCACTTACTTGAGATCAAGAACACTTAGATGATCAGGATTCTTAGTTCATGCATTCGATTCTTCAACAATTTGGCTTTCAATTGATGGGATTTTGTGATTTAGGGTTTTTGAGAGGGAAGGAGTTCTCCCCCTGGACTTCACGATCGCACACACACACCAGACTAATCTGGTTTTATTTTTTTTTTTGTCATTTTTTTTAATTCCATATTTACATATCTAGTCCTTCATCTTTTAATCCCCATTCATTCTTTCTCATTTCTAATTACTAACTTGGTAACTTAATGCATATATGGGGTTTTTGATTTGTTAAAGGTCATAAATCTTATTAATGGTCAAATTTCATATTTACCCTTTCTTTTCGTCAAAGTTTTGCGATGAAGCATTAAAGCACGTCACAGACGAAATTTGGGGTGTTACAGCAAAGAAGGGTAAGGGTAATGGTTCTGGGGCTTGAAAGCCTTCTGCTGATGATTGAACAATATATTCGTAGCTTTCTGAGCACCTTGAATAATTTCATGTTTTGTATGTTTGAACAACCTAGGTTATGTGAAAACCCTTAAGGTTTTCATTTGGTGATTTAGCCTTGATGGCTTATTTGAACAATTTCTAACTCTTGAAACCGCTAAGGTTTGGTCGTTGGCCATGATGGACAATATGCATGTTTTTAAGGCCCTTAAGGCCTTTTATGCTATGCTATAAACTTTTTATTACTTATGTTGTGATTTTTTATGTTGCCTTTGTTTTATGTTGTATATTTTTGTAAAGCAGTTTGGTTAAGCAACTTGTGGCTTGAAGCCTTCGAGGCTTCCGGGTGTTGCTTGACATTTGTGACTTGGTGCTTTACTGTGTATTTTTTATTCTAAGTTGCATATGACCTTTCATTTTTGTGTTGTTCTTTTGTTCCTTTCCTTGTAGTTTTGTATGTGCAATTGTCTTTGTTGATGTTGTGTTTTCCTTATGCAATTTATACCTTAAAGGGTTCAGTGCTGTAGTCACTTAGCCTTGGTATTTTTAACAAGAAGGCATAACACTTATCCTATTTATTGTTTTTACTTAGTTTGATTTTAATTCGTAAGTCCGTTGATAAGAGTTGGATTTTCTCAGACCTAAGAAACATTTGGTGAAGGCTGCTCAGACCCGTCTATGAGACAAGTTTGTTAAGAAAATTTTCTAAGTCTCATGGAGTTGTATTGATATAGGAACTCACCCCTTATATAGGTTCATTCAACCCTTGAACCTATTAAGCGATGTGGCCTGGGATCTCATCCCCTTACATGACCCTTGTCATGGAGTTTTTTGCTAGGTTCTCAACCTACTTATAGGATAAAAAGACAAGTTTTAACAATAACCTCATTGTTTATTCATCAAAGTGTGTAAATTACAAAGGAACAAAAACAACACTTTGCCAATCTTTTTCTAATACATGTTTCTAGTTATGGAACCTTTTAAGTTTCTTGCCGTTCCAATGCCTGGGAAGCTTTTTGCCATTTAAGTCAGCTAGCTTGTAGGATCCTCCCTTGTGAGCCTCGAGGATGGCATATGGTCCTTCCCATTTGGGACCAAGTTTTCCCTGGCTTTCCTTCTTGGTTGCCTTGTTGTTTCTGAGGACTAGGTCACCAGGCTTGAAGTGTTCATGTTTTACCCGGGCATTGTCGTAGGATTCCATTTTTTGTTTGTATCTTGCTTCTTGAATGGCTGCTTGATCCCGTGCTTCTTCTAGGAGTTCCAAGTTCAACATCGTCTCTTGTTTGTTTGCTTCTAGATCAATGTTGAACGTTCACTTCATTGTAACTCCTATTTCCGCTGGGATTACAGCTTCGGATCCGAATACCAAGTTGTACGGTGTTTTCTTGTGACTTGTTTTTCGGTGGTTCTTATTGTCCATAACACGTTTGGGAGTTCTTCAAGCCAAATGGTGTCATGCTTTCCCAATCGTGTTTTGATGCCCTCAACGATGCTTCGGTTTGTTCTTTTAACCTGGCCGTTGGATTGAGGGTAAGCTACTGAGCTGAAAGCTTGTGTTATCTGGAACTCTTTGCACCATGAGCTGAAAGGCTTTTCGGCAAAGTGTTTTCCGTTATCGGTGACCAACACTCCCGGCAATCCAAACCGGCAAATGATGTTTTTCCACACAAAATCAATAATTTGCTTTCCTGTTATCTTTGCCAGTGGTTTCACTTTCGGCCATTTTGTGAAGTAGTTCACCGCTACTAGAAGGAATTTGACTCCTCCTTTGGCCAGAGGGAATGGTCCGACAATGTCCATTCCCCATTTGTGTAATGGCCAGGCAGATGAGATGGGAACCAAGTCATGCTTTGGGCTTTTTGACAATGGGGCATGTTTTTGACAGGCTTCACATTTTTTCAGCTGTTCACTTGCATCTCGGTGCATGGTGGGCCAGAAATACCCAAGGTTCATTAATTTTGAGACTACCGATATTGGGCCGAAATGAGCTCCACAAATTCCTTCATGAACCTCCTTGATCAAGTATTAACTTTGTTCCGGGCCAACACAACGAAGCAATGGTGCAAGGTACACCCTTGAAGGGTTTTGAAAAAGGGAAAGGACTTTTCTACTAACTTGGAGGTAAAACTCTTCAAAGCTGCTAGTTTACCATTTAGGCTTTCAACCTCTTTTTTACTTTTTGGGGATTTTGTTTCCAAAATAGCTTTGACCTTGTTGGGATTGGCTTTTATGCTTTGTTTACCAACAATGTATCCTAGGAACTTGCCTTTCTCGAAACCGAATGAGTACTTTACGGGGTTTAACTTCATGTTTATCTTTCTTAGGTTTCGGAATGTTTCTTCGATATCATCAAGAATTTGGCCTTCGGTCTTGCTTTTGATTACCAAGTCATCCACATAAGCTTCCATATTCCTTCCTATTTGTTCCACAAATGCCTTGTCCACCAATCGTTGATATATTGCCCCTGCATTTTTTAGGCCAAATGGCATTTTTTATAACAAAAAATGCCTTTGTCTGTATGAAAGGCCATCTTCTCTTCATCTTCCTTTTTCATTTGGATTTGGTGGTAGCCTTTATAGGCGTCTAGAAAGCACTTGAATGGGAAGCCCGTGAATGAGTCCACCTTTAGATCAATTTCTGGTAAAGAATAACAATCCTTTGGATAGGCTTTGTTCAAGTCTTTGAAATCGATACACATTCTCCACGATCCATCGGGTTTCTTAACCATTACAGGGTTGGCTATCCAAGAGTGGTATTTGACTTCTCGGAGTATGCCAGCTTGTACCAACCCTTCAACCTCTTTGCATGCAGCTGCACTTCGATCAGGGGCAAGGCTCCTTTTTTTGCTAAACAATGGGCTTCACATTTGGTGGGATTTTGAGTTCATGCTCGGCAATATCCCTTGGGATGCCGGTCATGTCGTCAGGACACCATGCAAAGATGTCCATGTTATGGGTCAGCAGCTTTTTTAGGTACGATAGAGTTTCTTGAGTGAGGTTGGTGTTAACCCTTATCCTTTGTTCCGGATACTTAGGGTTAATGGCCCAACCTTGTTCTTCACTTTCATTTTTTCCTGAGCTTTCTCATTCAACCATGAATGCTTCCTTAGTTGGTTGAAGGGTTGCAATTCCTTTTTTGGTGGGGAACTTGATAATACCTTAGCCGACAGAGACAGCCATGCTAAATTCAGTTTGGCCTGGCCTTACTATGATGACATTGTAGGTTGAAGCCATATTGATTACAATGAAGGTGAGTGGTTTAGTCCTTTCCATTTCACCTTCCTTAAAACAAACGCAAGGGTTAATTGGCCCAAAGGCTTGATAGGGATGTTAGCAATGCCTTTGATAGATGACTCAGCGGGCTGAAGCCTTGAACGTTCCTGGTCGTTGAGTTGGCTGAAATATTTTTCAAACATTATCTCTGTTGCTGCACCTGTATCGATGTATGCTTTGCTTGTCTTCAATGTTCCCTCAGTGGCTTCGACCACCAAAGGGTTTGAGTGAAGCCTTCTTTGTAGGGGTGGAAAGCACAAGCACTGAAGCTCCCAAGCTTCTAAGCATTGACGCTTGGTGGGGGTTCCTTTAAAGACGTTCACCATGTTTACCTCCTTGTTTTTTCCATCACCCATTTTATCCTTTACTCCTTTAACGAGGTGAGCGAGTTCTATTGATTTGACGGCCTCCTCAATTCTCTTTTTGAGTTGGAAACAATCATTAGTGTGATGTCCCTTCTCTTCATGGAACTCGCAGAACTGGGTGTAATTTTCATTTCTTTTGCTTTTAGGAAGGGGCCTTGGCGGTCTGAAGTTGTGCTTGACTTCTTCAGTGGCAAGTATTTCTTGAGGGGTTTTGGTCAAGGCTGTGAAGTTCACGGCCTTGTCCTTGCTAGAAGGGTTCCGACTGACACAACCCCCGACGCCACCCTGGGAGCGGGAGCCGCGAACCAATCAGATGGTATCGGTGTTTATTAATTTGGCAGCGGAAATTCTCATCAGGACCGTAGTTAGGAAATAATTTTATCAGAGTTAAACACCAAAATGTTTAAAATAGATAAATGGGATAAAACCCAAATTTTCTTTACAATACATTTATAGGGATAAAAATTATTGAAAACAAAATCTCCTTGTTATTTAGGTAACTTTTATAGCCACTTTTCTAAGCCTTCAGTGCTCTCCAGCTGGCTTCTATTTGGCTTTCACATTTTGTTACCTAAAACACGTTTTAAAAACATTTGTCAGTGGGAAATACTGGTGAGTGAATCCCAGTTTATTCAAAACAGGTTTTATCATTTCACAGTATTGAGAGCGATTACAATGTTTACATCTACACAATTACTCATTCAGTACTGTCAACCGTGACTGGTGGGTCATATTACACATTGGCTAACTCTTTTTCCAATGGTAATGTGCTCCACATTTTGTATACAAAACCCCAACATACCGGAAATAATTGAAGAACTACAAAGACTCAATCACTGCTAATCACATTGTAAAATATTTAAGGTTTTGTAAAAACAGTTTACAAAAATGTTTACAAAAAGGAGATTACTCACATTGCTACTTTAGGTATTTCCTTCGTGTATTCCTGGTTATAATCTATTAATTAAACAATGCACACACGTCAGTATAATAACCCAATTTACATTAGTTATACCCTCCTCGAGACAGAAACTTCAACGACTACGTCGGACAGAGTCTCGACAACCCTTACGGAGCACTAGATCAATCAGGCAGCGTATCTAATACGTAACTGGGGGTTATGATACTTACATCGAGGCAGAGCTTCGCTATTTTAGTGGGTATAATACCCGGTATTATAATTTCTATTCAGAACTTTGAGAGAGAAACATCAAAATGAACGAATTGGACTGAAGGCCGATGGTCGCTATTTATAGGGTCTGATCACTGGTTCCTCGCGCCCCGCGAGAGATACATGAATGGCCTTCGCGGCCCGCGAGCGATGTAGGGTAGTTTCTAGGGTTGGCGAGTCACAAATGTAGGGTTGCCGAGTGTTATGCCACGTGGCGGGCTGGGGTGCCGCCTTGTGGCACCGGATTGCGGCCCGCGACGAACTCAAGGGTGGTTGTCGCGCCCCGCGAGCGACTTAAAATATTGCTTTTATTTAATTTTTATTAAAATAAAGGTATACGGGCTCGTTTATCGCATACGGGGTATATTTTAGGAAGTGTAGGGGTGTTTTAGGAGGGTTGTTATTTAATAAAAATATATAATGCACTCGTGTTAAATATAGTAACCCAATTCAACTTTATCCCTACGTCACGAGACAGAACCCCAACGTACTTAGTCGGGCAGACCCTTGACATGCGTTGGTGGGTCTTAGATCAATCGGACAGGGTATCGATTCAGTGATCAGGGGTTACAACACTTAAAACGGGGCAGAGCTTTTGAAGTATTAGAGGTATAATAACAAAGAAATATGCTATAGATAAGAATACAGAGGGAGGACGAGAGAGATTGAGGATGAGCAATTGAAAATGTGAAAGCTCATATCCTTTTTATACTTGAGCTAACTTGGTGGCTACGAAAAGCATTTAAATGCTTCCTGATCTTGAACGTAAGCATGCATACGTAGACATTCAAATTCAAATGTTTAGTTTGTTGATTTTTATTATTATTTTATTTATTTTTCTCTTGATTTCATGTATATTAAAAAAACAAACGTGAACTTAATTTCAACTATTTTGATTTATTTTATTATATTTATTATTATATTTAATTCAACTGCTTCACCTATTTGGCGCGTATAACTTATAAAATATGACGTTTTATAAAATAATGAATATATCATTAGAACGAGAATAATCTTATCTACATTTTGAACCAAGTTACATTAAAAATAGAGCAAGTTGAATTTTAATGTATTTTTTAGTATTATAACTATTAAACGGTTCCTATGTTTGCCAAAATACTTTATATTTCTATCGGTCAACTTACCCATGATCTATTCGGGTAATAACTTTTATTTTAAATTTAAAAATTTTGGGGATGTTACACCGACCTTCAGACCTTCGGCTCGGCTCGTGATGTTTCAGTGAAGCTCGAGCTCGAGCTCGGCTCGGTTCGAGCCTAAAAGTTTGAGCTCGAGCTTGGCTCGTAAGTAAAATCCAAAGCTCGAGTCCGGCTCGGCTCGGCTCGAGATGATTTGAGAACAATCTTAAACGAGTTCAAAGCTCGGCTCGTTTCAATATAGCTTAAACGAGTCAAAGCTCGGCTCGAGCTCGGCCCACCAATGTTATGTAATATATATATATATATATATATATATATAATTAATATAAAATTATGTTTAGGCTCGTTTAGGCTCGTGTAGGCTCGCGAGCCTAAACGATCTTTGTATGCAAAGCTCGAGCTCGGGCTCGATAGCTAAACGAGTCATATTTCAGGCTCGAGCTCGGGCTCGGGCTCGTTAAAGCTCGACTCATTCGAGCTTTTTACCGATCCGATCCCGAGTAGCTCTCGAGCCGTTGTGCATCGTTTACACCCCAACCTTCGAGGGTCTGATCTTCAAGGGCGTCTATCATAAGAACTGTAGTTGCCTCTTTTTCGGTTGGGGCTGTTGTGCCTCCAGCTGGGACCCCTCTTTCTTTGCTCCTTGATGTCGACCACCTCTTCCCCCTGATATGAGCTTCGGCCCTTTCAAAGGCTCCTTCCAAGGTTTTGGTCAGGCACTTGTTAAAATCCTTGGTGAGGTTCTTAGAGGTGATTACATTCATAAAGCCTGCAACCCTCATCTTCTCGTCAGCTCCCATATACGTTAAACCTTCCTTCTTGTACCCCTCGATGAGATCCCTGAGGCTTTCATCGTCCTTTTGTTTAATCTAGAAGATCACAGTAGCATCTTTCACATATCTCCTTTGCTGTGAGAAATTAGCCAAGAAACCCTTGCTTAAATCATCGAAGGTTCGAATGCTTCGGGCTGGTAAATCGTTGAACCAGATCCGAGCAGATCCAACGAGGGTTTGCATGAACATTAAGCAACATTCAGCATTGGACCACTTCCCTATCCTTGCTGCCCATGTGAAGATCTGAAGGTGATCTTCTGGATCCTCCATTCCATCATAGGTTCGTATGTGGGAGGGCATCTTTATCCTGGTTTGAAAGTTATAATCAGCGATTTGCTGAGAAAAGCATGACAAATTGCTTGGTTTGTAAGGTTTGGCCAAATCTTTTTCCGTCCTTGTACCCGGGTTGTTATTTGTGTTCCCTTGGGTGGCAAGCACTTGATTGATAAAGTGCTGCCAAGGGAAGCTTTCCATTATTTGAGCCATCATTTGTGGCATGAGGTTGAAGCCTTGAAGGCTTTCGGGTGCAACTGCATAGTTCACTCCTAGAGGAGCACTCATGACGGCACTTCGTGCCAAAGGGAGAATGGACAAGGCTTGCTCCCATGTGGTTGTTGCTGGAGGTGGAAGGCTTGCAACAGGAGATTGTAATAGTTGATCCAAAGTTAGCTCGTGCCCCAATGGTGCACCGGTTGCAGCTGGCTGAGAAGAAAACATGGGAAAAGATGTTGGATCTGGCCTTGTGCATGTATATGGACTAGGATTCGGAGGTGGATGGCTGGGACCAGCTTCATTCCTGGACGCGGTTGGTTGTGAGCCCGTGAAAGGAAGAACAGGTGGTCCAGGAGATAATGATGGTTCTGGCTCATCATAATCCAGTCTAATCCTTAATCCTTTGTCTCTTTCCCGGCTCACATATTGGTTAAGGAGAGACCTTAACTGTAAGAAGTTGTTAGCGACCCCTTCAGGGGTAAGGTCAATACGTGAGGGAGTGTTGGATGCACCGATATTAGGAGATGGAACTCCTGAACAGGACGAGGTCGGTGTTTGGAAGGAGAGAAACTTGGGGTATGTAGCTCCTGTTGGAGTGCTGCTCGGTGTTGAGAAAGAAGTAGGTATAGTCACATGAGTTTGGCTAGTGCTGGGGGTAGAGGTACGTGGAACTTGGTTTACCTCTCCCGTTGATTCTCCTTCGGACTTGACGATTTCAGAAAGGATGGAGCTACACTACTGGTCTTCTTTTTAAGAAAAAATGACTGGCGTAGCCCCACGGTGGGTGCCAACTTGTTGTTACAACAAATACTAGACCTAAAGTAGTGGACTGGCTGGTTAGGCAAAGGCTTTAAGGGTTGAAGTTTGCCTAACGCAAGTCGTGGGGTCCCCCACGTTTGCAAAACATGGAGAGAGATTCACTAGTATTGTTGTTGTTCTCCTTGAATCCTAGGCTGATAAGAAACCAGCCCAGAAAACGATCGTTGGAGAAGATGAATTATTTAGAGTGAAGAGGAAAAGCAAGCATGAAGATAGTTCTCAGGAGGGAGAAGAAGAATCAGAGAGTTAGGATAATCTCTGTTGATCCTGGAATGTCCTCTCATGTTTGTCATGGCCTGCGTTTTATAGGAAAAGGTGTTTCCCAAAGGAGAAACTTTTAACTAGTGAATCTGTGCTTGCAGTGAGGGACTTACCATTTTGGGGGTTGAAGGGTTAGGACCTGTGGATAAAAGAGAGTTCCCTATGCACATGCTTTCTTTTGCGGTTGTGGGAGAGTTTACAAGTAATCAGTGAGGTGACTGATTACTGTACACGTTCTTTTTGCTGTTCACCTTAGTTCCCGGGTTTTAAACCCTTTAACCTTTTAACCCTTCACTTTGTCATGTATTCTTAGTCATTTTATTGAAGCTTGAGCTACCCCTGTCATCATATTCCAACCTTATCGTGTTTTGAAAATTCAATTTAAAGAAGATAGGATATCGGTGGAAATCATATACAAATGAAGAGGTTTTCATAACAAAAGTGGCGGCTATATATGTAGACATTCAATATTTTTTCGCATGGGAATTTATTAATTCAACACACGGGTCGCTTTAAGTAACAGGCATGAATTAAATTGAGGGATACAAGCATCAGTTTCAAAAGGCTTGCAAAGGATGGTAGCCATAATCCACGTCTTTGTAAAATAGTGGATATAGTGCTCATACTAATTCATTGTTGGCTAGTATACAGGGGTGTACATATGGGTATGGTTTTGTAATCAAATTGTGGCTTAAGAACAGTAGCGAATCGGGATGTTTTGAAGCCGCATAGATGGTTAAATCTCCGTGTGTCGGGGTGGTTTAAGCAGTGGTAAAAGATCCTGATTAGATCTTGGTGAACCCTTTGATTCAGTTCGGTTGAAGGCAGTTGGAAAGTAATCCTTTCTTCCAATTGATCTAGCTTTGTTATTGCTCACCTTCAAAGGCTCGATTGAAGAGGGTTTGAAGGATAGTTCGAGTGCTACTTGAAAGGTATTTGAGGGTCTCTTGAAGTCCTTTCAAAAGGGTCACATAGTCCGTGACTACCAATCAAATCCATATAAAAAGAATTTTTTTTCAATGGGGGTCATGTGTTTACCAACAGTGGTGCGGTAGATTGAGACAGAATAAGTCAAAATTGAGATTGAGACTAATGGAAGTTGATGTTAAGAGGGAGTTATAAAATTACAACATCAACTTGAGAGGTTCGATAGATTTCAAAGGGGTATTCTGCAAATCAAAGGACTAGGGTAAAATAATAATTTAATATATTTAATTATTATTTTGAATTATGTTTAGTATCAAACTTAATTTGTTTTCTAAGTATTTAAGATAAATATCACTAGGTTTATGATTCCTTGTATGATTAAAGTATTTATAGTCTTGATTCTTGTAATTTTATTAATTTACAAAAAGTTAATAGAAATACTTTGTGAACCCGGTGTGCCGGGGCGGACCCAAGGTCAGCCTAAGGTGGGCGGGCGCACCCCCGGGGAAAAAAATATTTAGTGCTAAGTTCCGTCGAAAATCCCGTCCGCACCCCTTGGAATTTTTCGTCCGCACCCCTTGAATTTTTTCGTCCGCACCCCTTAGGTAAAATGTGTTATCAATTTATATTTTAATTTTTTTAGTAAACTCTTATTTAAAAAAAATACTACCTAAATTATATAACTTTTAATACATAACTAACTAAACCCAAATACTCATACCTTTACCAACTTATAATTCATAACTAGCTAGCCCACTAAATCTTAGCCCATTACCCAAACCTAACAATATTTCAAACTATAATAAAATAAGGGTCCTAATATTAACACATGGGAAAATTTATTTACACATGGTGTATACGGGCCGTATACTGTTATACGGCCCGTATAGAATAAAAATAACTGACAAAGTCTGCTGGCACAGTCTTTGTCAGTTGTTTTTATTCCATACGGGCCGTATAACAGTATACGGCCTGTATACACCATGTGTAAATAAGTTTGCCTGGTCGTATACAATGTATACGAACGTGTATACGGGCCCGTATACTCTTATACGGCCCGTATAGAACATAAAATTTGATTTTTCAAGTATTTAAGGGATTTAAGGTGTAAATCACACTAAATATTTTACAGTCGTGAGGTGCTCAAACCTTTCTAAAAGTAGAAAAAAATAAAACATTAACAAGTAACAAAGATTGAAGAACAAGAAAACGTGTCGTATGACTGTAATAAAACGGAAGCTATCAAGGCGGAATTACGGGCATGGTGTTATTCTTTATTTAATATTTATAGAATAAAAGGAAGGGTGAGGCATTTGATGAGAGTTGTAAGGAGTCTGAATAAAACGGAAGCTATCAACGCGGGATTACGGACACGCGTTTAATTCCCAACATACTTGTTTTGTCACGTACATTTCGTAAGAAACTTTTCGTGCACTAAACCTTCACCTCCAATCATTTCATGGTCAAATCACACACTATAAAGTTTAAACTTATCGTGTGTTGCAGTTTGGAAAAATGGCCGAATAGAGATCTGAATAACAAACTGTGGAGAACTTGTTTGTGTTATCCACCAACAATTTGTTCATTATCTGTTGTTGTCTAAAACAATATCAATTAACGTTCAGTTGTGTACACAAATTCATCACCGGTTTCTACAGCACAAGCACATACACAGGGAGAATGTTCTCGAAATTGAAGGAAAAGAAAAAATGGTTGCTGATGTTTTTCACTATCAGGATTTTGTTGGTTTGTTTGAGAACCAGATTCCAATGTCCTACTACTTCAATCCTTCCTACATTATTGAAAATTACTATATCACCCGCTATTCTCTTGCACCTGTATACATTGATTGTGGATTTTCTTGAGTCGTCGGGAAAACTTTTCCTCAGGGGAGGGTGAGTAGTATGAGTCTGAGTCCATTGTGGTTCGTGAATGTTGGAAGAACCCGACACGTCTTCTGCTGCCTCTTCGGTTGGTAAAAGACATAGGATGGCTTCTAATACAGGCTCTTTGTCAGTTGTGGTTGATTTATAGGAGGAGGTTATGAAACAAATATATGTTTATGTGAACATCCTTTTTTTGTCACGTACATGCGTTTAATTCCCAACATCCTTATTGTATCAGTATGGTTTTTTGACAAATGAAGTATTATCTGACATCATCTGTTCATCATTGTTCTTGAAGATGAAGATGGAGAGTTTGTGTAGAGATCTTTACATACAAATTTGCATCATCCTTACGGTTACAAATGAAGCGTTGGGATTCAAGGGTTTATGAGTAAAAGAATTGTGGATTTCAGTTGGGTCAGATCTCGGAAGTACTGAACAACAGAAATAACAATATACGACCCTCACCCTCACAAAGTTGTCATTTTCAAGTGTGAGATTAGCCAAACGAGGATGAAAGATACCCAAACCATCTGATCCCGTTGTTGCAAACTCCTTTAATGTGAGATTCTTCAAGTTTGCACATTTTGAGAAAATACCAATGTGTTTGTCAGCTTCGTCAACACACAAAGTGACAGAATGATGTGGATCAACAGAAATAACTGAAAATAACTCGCCATTCTCTTGCACGAACCACAATGGACTCAGACTCATACTACTAGCAGAAGAACCCGACACGTCTTCTGTGATGATTCGAAACATTCCGAATAACTAGCAGAAGAACCCGACACGTCTTCTGTGATGATTCGAAACATTCCAAATAACTAGCAGAAGTACCCGACACGTCTTCTGTGATGATTCGAAACATTCCAAATAACTAGCATAACCCGACAATCACAAGTTGTTGATCTTTGGGTGGTGATTTACTCTCGAACAAACCATGCCCACGTTGACTAATGTCAAGTCAAGTTGAGCTTCCTAATGCAATTTTCACAGTGGTACCAATGTCCTACTACTACAATCCTTCCAACGCCTGACTCATATTGTCCGTTCAAGTTGAGCTTAAGTTGTGTACCCTTCAATCTTCTTGAGTATTTTTCTAACTTTATGCTTGCATCCACCACAGTTAATATGAACTTTGAGTGAAAGAGTTTGGAAACCGGACGGAATCTACGAAGAAACTGTTGGAATTTGTGGATTTCGGTTGGTTCAGAAACTTAACAAGAGAAGCAACTAAAAAAATACAATTGATTTACTATGTCGAATAATGGCCAATAATCCGTTCATAATCGTCGACGACGTCACTAGGGTTTTTTCTCTTCCAGTTACCAGGCCTATCATCTCCGTCTACATTTGGTTTCCTCAACGAAGAACCATCAACCATTTTTCCTTTGGTTTCTGGTTGATTTTGAGGGTGAGGGTTTGGATTTGACTCAAAGTTAACACTCTGATTCAGATCCAGGAAGCAGATGTTTAGTAGTGTTTGAGAAACTAACAAGGTAATGCTAGAAGTTTTTACCATTTTTTACCATATGTATACGGGCCGTATACCGTTTATACGGCCGTATACTCACGGTTAAAAACAAATTTACCGATCGTATACAATGTATACGATGATTGTATACGGGCCGTATAATATTATACGGCTCGTATACTATGGGTAAAAAATTGTAAAAAAATGGTTTATTCTCTTTAATCTATTAGAACGATCCTTGTCTTGAGAACCTGATTCTGATTTAAACAATGGAATTTGTGGATCAACAGAAATAACTGAAAATAACTCGCCATTCTCTTGCACCTGTATACGTTGATCTCGTTGTTGCAAAATCCTTTAATGTGAGATTCTTCAAGTTTGCACATTTTGAGAAAATACCAATGTGTTTGTCAGCTTTGTCAACACACAAAGTGACAGAATGAAGATCCAATGTTGTTAATGTTGGAAAGATGATCGAACAGAGATCTGGAGAGTTGATGCAATTTTCCAAGCATTTTATCGTGTGTTGTAATTTTAATGAAGCAACGAAGATTGAATATGCAAACCGCATCCATCTTCTATTATGATTCGAAACATTCCGAATAAACTAGCAGAACCCGACACGTCTTCTGTGATGATTCGAAACATTCCGAATAACTAGCATAACCCGACAATCACAAGTTGTTGATCTTTGGGTGGTGATTTACTCCCGAACAAACCATGCCCACCTTGACCAGAATAGATAAGCGTATCACTCGATCCACTTACATTCGAATAACGCTAAGAATCCACAACGCTTATGGACAGAGTCTTTCCTTCAATCTTGGCAAAATCAATGCCTACTTGTTTTATTATCACGAAAGTACTGAACAACCGAGATAACAGCTCCGATATTTATCACTAACTCATCTTTAGTAGTGTTTGTTTGAGAACCTGATTCAGATACACAACGGTCTCTTTGCTTCGTCCACTAGAACTATTTGTGTATCCATTCTTTTGGTAGTTAACAACGCTAATTAGAAAAAATCTGTAAAATTAATCATATCGATTGCTATAACAGGATGGATGTGACACACATAGATAGATAAGCTGTCACAGCTGTCAAGACTGTTTATCGGGTTTCCAATGCTCACACAGGGTGATAAACAACGCTGATACACGTAACATCTAGTTATATTCAGATTTAAACAATGCCCGCCTCAACTGAGATAACGGACATCCATCAAGCTCAAAAAGAAAACTTGTGTTTCCCATAGTCACAAAAGATTGCGGTTTGTATTTCGCATAGCCACCGTTTCCGTAGTAAAAAACGGTTGCGGTTTGTATTTCGCATAGCCATCGTTTCCGTAGTAAAAAACGGTTGGGTTTGCACATTCAATCTTCAATAATTCATTAAAATACCACTAGTAGAAGAACCCGACACGTCTTCATGTAACAGAGAATGTTTTAGAAATTGAAGGAAAATGAAAAGATTTGTTGAAATCGAATTTGACAACTATGACAGCTTATTAAAAGTATCTTGTGTTGTAGTTTGGAAAGATGACCGAACAGAGATCTGAATAACAAACTGTGGAGAACTTGTTTGTGTCAGGTTCTTCTGCTAGTTACTCGGAATCGATAAATAACCAACACGAAGATCTCTGCGATCGCTAAGGTTTTCATCAACGGATTGATCGGTAACGTTACTCTACCTGTGCTCTGATTTAAGCGACATGTTCCGATCAACGTTTATCGACATTGTTAAAGGTGATGAAGAGTTTAGAAACCCTAGAATGATTGTCTTTTTACGGGAATAAAACGTGATACTTGAAAAAACGCCAATATATACGGCCCGTATATAGTTATACGGCCCGTATACATGTGGTAACATCAAAAACCCACAAAAATAAATCAATTGAGCCGTATACGTTTTACAAATCGTATACACATGTATACGACCCGTATAACTGTATACGGGCCGTATATAATAAAAACAAAAAAAACATTCCCTGCGCATTTTCCTATTAAAAAACATTCTATACGAGCCGTATAATTGTATACGGCCCGTATACAATAGGGGATGTGAAAATAAGATATAGGGTATGTGGGAATAAGGCACCCCTAAAATAATTAAAGCACAAAACCTTTAGAAATTCTCTCCCGCTCTCTCTCTCTTGTGTCCCTGCACTTCCAACGAATAACATCACCCAGCGACAACAGTCCAGTAGCCAGCGACCACCGTAATCAGCCACCATACCACCGTCGTTCGACACCAAATCTAACCAGAATCCGAACACGGGTAAGTTTCTTTGTTATTTTGATGATTTTGGTTGATATTATAGGAGAAAAAAGGCTAATAAAGTTGTTAAATAGGTTTGAAATTTTGTGTGTTTTGACGTTGTTTATGGTTGTTTAGATGATTTTTAGGGTGATTATGTTGCTTATATATTTTTAGGGTGATTACAACTTACGTTATTATTTCTAGGGCTTGAATAGTTGAAAATTAAATAGAGAAAGAATTGCTTAAGAAATTAGCTTTAGATGATGTTTTGAATAGATTTCAAAAAATGAAAACCCGCAGGGTGTCGACGTTTTAATTATGTTTGTAACAAGGTTTGACATGTTTTTTTATTATTACTAGTGGGGTGCCCGCGCGATGCGGCGGGGCGACATTTGCATTGCGGTAGTTAAAGCTAAATGAGGATTCTATTACAAAGCTAAGGGGCTGTTTGGTAGCCTCTTAATGACCATTCAGATGCTACCTCTTAATGGTTTAAAACCTCTGAATGAACAAGAGGTAACATCAAGTCTGAATGGTTAAGAGGTAACCTCTGAATGGTAAATCATCACATGTCACATTCTTCTACATTCTCATTGGTAAAATTCTTAATGGTTCCATTAAGAGGTAGTCTCTTAATGACCATTCAGAGGCTACCAAACAGCCCCTAAGTGTTTTCGACAAACGAAACACTTAATGAACTTAAACAAAGGTGCAAAACTATCTCCCGAATTCAAAACTTGTCGTATAATACGCCATAGGTTTTAAAAAGCATGCCGAGTCGCGCCTATGCACGAGGCGTCCTAAGGCGCGCCTTTTCCACAAAGCAAGGAATTTTACTTCTAAATCTAGTGTACTATGGTAATCATAGACTAAAAGGATTAACATGACTTCTGTTCTGAAAAAAAAAAGGCATATGTACCTTTGGGATACATGATCGTACATTTGTTATTACCAAAACCAAGAACTCTTTCTTTTTCTCTCATTAACTTACAATTATAAACCTAATTTTTTTCTTGAAAATCGATTATAGTAAGAGAACTGGAATCATAAAAGAAGCAATATGCCTTATATTCTACTTTCTTGCAATTTAAAAGTCAAATCCAACACTTTCATATCCATAAACATGTATTTAAATTAATTTATGTGTGTGTAAATTAAAAAAAAAAAACTAACAGGATTTAGAGACCAAATTGGCTCGGTTTAGCTCGCCTTTTAGCTCGGCTCGGCTTAGCTCGGATTATTTTAGTATTTTACTCTTAATGTACATTATTTTTATATACTTTATAATATATAGTAAGAAACCCGCGCGATGCGGCGGGGACATTAATTTACAACGCAACGACAAATCCAGCTAAAAAAATAGAGGCAAGAAACAGGGGACTTGCAATGGTGACACATGACGTCTTCCCTGGCAGAGTTCAAACGCAAAGTAAAAAGGATTGGGGAAAGAAGGTAAAAACTATTAAGCTATACAGGAGTTCAGAAGGGTTTAAAAACATGCGCAAGTAAATAAAAAAGACTATTGAACACGAAGGGGGATCAAACGCACTGTTCAAATTTAAATAACGTAACACTTAGCCACGAAGCAAATTAACAGAGTTGATTAGGAAGCGAAGACCAAATATATATGTAGACTCTGACCACCCGACTTTTATATGTAGCATAATATGTTATTTAAATTACCAACTTTTACATATAGTATGGTACGTTACTTATACCTTTAATGATATAAAAGGAAATTGCATTTAGAATGCATTCAAAAGGGTATTTGACTAACTAAAAGTCAAACATGTTATTTTACATCAGTCACAAGACTCCAAGTAAGATTTAACAAGACTCCAAATAAGATTTAACACTTTATTCTGCATTTCAAGAGTTTTAAATAAATCTTCTACATGGATGCTAAATGATTTAAAGAATAATACCCAAAACCTTCTCATAACAAGCTTAAAATTTCTACAAAAACAAATCCAGTTCTGTGCCAATTCATCCTCACCTCTTTGTTTGAAAGTGCATCAGCAGGTAGTTGTGTTGTTGCCTATATATAACTCAGATTGCAAAACCTTTATTATTAGTTTTCCTGCATAAGAACAGTTTATTGCCCTTAATGTATAGCTGCTACTCGTTCAATCCAATCTTGAATGGTATCTGGGATGTGAGGAACAACCTGAACCAAGTGGACGTGTCATACAAGTTGTGTTTTGGTCAAATCGGGTCGGGTCAAGTTGATCAATAAATTTTTTTTATCCATTTTATAAAGTTTAGAATAATAAGTTGCCCGAAAAATCTTTCCAGTAGTAATATTATTGTTACGCGTGTACAGGAAAGGGACACAAAAAATGATTACAGGTCTCACTTCCCTCCGGAACCGGTAAATACAAAAGAACATAAATAAAACCCAACCCTATTCTGATTTAGAAACACCATCCCTCAAAAAAATCAAACGTTGAACCCTATAGGTATTCCTAGCTTAAAAAATACAGATATAAAATGATATTGTGTCAAAACTGAAAAATATTATTTCTGAGATAAGATGAGTTCAGTTTCAACTCCAGACAGACCAAACAAAACCAAGAAGGGGGTTTTATAAAAATCCTAGAACTGAGATTTAAACCAATAATGTGTTTGAAAACTCTAGAATTGAGAATCAAACCAAATGCAACCACTTGTTACCGAGGCTATAAGAGTTTAAACTCTAAATTGCTAATAATACCCAAACTTTACTCGATTAGACAATGATGGGTCTTATAGTAAGTAAACTTACCTCTCTAAGAACAGGAAACTGAATTTCTATCGAGCTCCAATCGTTAATAGACACGTTCAAGTCAGAACGACTTTCAGCCTGCAGAGAATATGATTGAATGGGTCATATATAAACCATATTTATAGCTATTTTTTAAATAAGGAATGCTAAACATATAGAATAGTATAAAGCCATCTCAAACCTACACAAATCCAAACTGTATTCTTCATTTCAAAATTCAAATTAACTTTTAAGTTGTAGATAAAGTAGCATACCACAAGCTACGAGGATTGTTCTGTTGTGTACATGTCACAAGGAGCACCGACATCTAAACTAACCACCTGTTCCATATATCATCATTGGAAGCAATATTTTGGCAGCAAGCATCTAGGATCACATCTTCATACAAACTGAACCTACTACAGCTCACATTTTCGCAAAGATGTATAAGTTTAATTACATTTAGCACATTAATTATTCGAAAAATAATATAACCTTTTGGGCAGGATAAGTTTTCCAGCCAACCTGACCAGACCCATACCCCTTTTGACCTATACCAATTCAATTCACACCCTTAATGAATCCAGAATCTAAAAAAGCAAAACAAAGCATGTTAATCAACAAAATATATAAAATACACTACAAAATCGGTGTAAAGGATGAATTTAATACCAAAAGTAAAACCATGGGTGCTAATGAGCATCTTCTTGCCACACTGAAGAAACCACATGTAAACCTAACGCCTAATCGTTCCCAGCAAACAAGCAATCTTGATAAGAAGTCAAATTGTCCCCTTTATGATCATACGGGTCGAAATTGCACCTCTGTTAAATTTTTTTTTATGCCATCAGATTTGAAAATAGTAAATGTCATACTTGATGAGGTGGTTTCACAACAGAAGTCTTCCAAGTTCCAATTGCCATATTTCGCCCCGGTTCCACTCCATAAATGTCACTAAAACGGAATAGACTGCATGCTCAAATAATAATGTTTGGTTAAAAAAATGAACTAACATGTTTAACATAAAGAAAATATAGTCAACTTTAATTGGTAATATATAAGTCTCAAAGTTTAAATGACCCATTTACTTTGGATGAATTTGAAATGTGATTAACTTTGGATCAAACAGGTTGAACTCGTTGATATTAATAAGTGTGTCTATGTTTGGTTTTAATGCATACAACCTCCAAAACTGTTTTATTTTAACAGTTTATATCATTATTGTAATGATATAGTTTTTGTAACTGTAAATAACGCATTCATTATTTGAATAAACGGACAAAAAGAAGTGTTTGTAGTTATCTAACCAAGCCCGGCTCATTTCATACCAGACTAAAATAATGATTTGTTTCAATCTAAGTGTGTTTTGACCCGTTAGCCAAATCTATTCAAGAGTATGTGTGTGGTGTATAATGAGTATTTCCTACAAGTATTATAATGGTTACCTGTATCATATGTCACACAAGTGATGTACAAACAGTTAGCCAAAGGTCCACTGAACCTAACCAAAAAACAGACAACTAATCTTATCATTTACCGCCAAAGGTCCACTTTATTTTCATAAATCATAAGCATACAATTAATCAATGTTTTGAGACCTGCTTTTGCAAGTCAATGATACCAGATAAGAAAAATCTAAGGTTCAGTTGACATGAAACAAAATCTGAACTGAAAATTATACGGTTCAAAACTGACCTACAATTCGACCTATGCTTAAATCAAAGAAAATCAAACGGCCGAATATTTACAATAATGTCTTAAATCTTTACCTATTTTTGTCTAAATTTCAATTCATTCCTAGCATTTTCATCTGTAGCTGTTCCTCCATTTTCAGAAGTTGCCTTTTCATTGGATTGTGGAGATGCAGATGACGAGATCCCGAATCTTTGAAAAGCGAATGAATTAAGAGCAGAGTTATGTAATAAAGATATTTGACGTGCTAGCACCTGCAATAGATAACGCATAGGTAAGAAGCCTTATACGTATCAAAGCAAAAGTGGTACGAAATAGTGTAAGCTATCTCATCATCGTGATTTTACAAGAGTAAGAATATTCATGAAGGACCAAAATGAACTGAAATTTAGATTTTTTTTTATATACAATAACAGAGGGAATGAATGAATGAATGAACAAGCATAAACGCTAGTCAACCTTGGTGTCGAAAGAAGTTGACTTGTTAATATTGGCAAATATAGAAAACACGGAAAGTGCAGACATTGTTATGTTGTAAAACGTTTTGTAATATGTCTTGATTGTTATAAGTAAAAGTGAATCTAACAAGTTTAGGATGGACAACACCATACACTAAATATTTACATGAAGATATAATGGTGAGCATCTAACCAACTCCGATTTATATTTAGCGTGCACTAAATTCTACAGAGTACAGAAATGACATGAAATGGAGAGTAATAGACCCCACAAACCCACAAAACTAAAATTATTTCAATTTATAGTAACAGCTATTGACAAGAAGAACTCAAATGTCATATTTTATACCACTACAAAGGCTTCCATTTTTTGTGTACATAAACTTAGTTAAATAAACAATACGATATAGAACAAATGAGCAGGGGCACGTTCAATACAGAACAAATTTTAAGCAGAGAACCACGAAAACCACATAAGCACCTGTGCTGAGAGAGAAAAAGGCGGCTAAAAAACGATCTTTCCAGGGGGTGTGGTATAGCGCCCCTGGCCAAGTCACCGTTTTTAGCGCCCTTTAGCACCCCATAGCCACCCCTTGGGCGCCGAAGGGGCGGCGCCATGGAGAGGGCTCCATTGCAGTAACGAACGCTAAAGGGGGGGGGGGGGTGCAGGTGGGGCCCATTCTTTTCAACCAATCAAATCTTTTGCTCTTTATTTTTTTTTGTAGTTTGTTTAATAGGGGGCTTTAAACCATTGCATGCAAGTTAAAGGGATGAGCTTTAAAGCCCCCTATGTGCCATGACGCTGATGTGGCGTGATAAAGCCCCTAGGGGCTTTATACCACACCCCCCAGCCTAAAAGAAACCGATATAAATCTGTTCAGTATCAAACATTCCCATACATACACAAACACATTCTTTTCACAACAAACAATGCCCCGAAAACTGCAAGAATAACTAAAAATGTGATAGATACGTAACCGTCTAATGTATCACATTCAAAGCATCACGCACAAGTGTATTATGCGGTTCTCGCAGTTCTTAAACATATCATTGGTTCCGAAATAAACGCTCTCCTAGATACACAATTCAAATACCAAACCGACAACTAATCTAAAACAATACACATCAAAACCACAAATCCAGCACATACAAATTAGAAATTAAATTAAAGTTCTACACAAAAAACAACATAAAATCCAGTAAAATCCCCAAAAATTCATCACATACAACAACCAAACCCTAACAAAACCCTAGCTGATGCACAACAAAATAATAAACCAAACAAATACTTAAAATTCTGTTTGAATACCTTGTTCCGTGAATCAGGAAGAGAGTGAAGGTGATTTCCGAATATTGAAACCGTTGTTTTTCTCATCTTCATCATCATTCATGAAAAAAAGAACTGAAAAAAGAACAAATCAAATCTGGTCAGAATTGAACTTAGCAAAAAAAAAAGGGGGGGGGGGGAATTCAACACCTCGTTACCGTCCGGATCTAGATTTGAAAGTGCCCTAATTTCATCATTGAAACCAAAAATTAGGTCTGTGATTGTTAGTAACCTTTGTATGAAGTGAAATGATTTGAATCGCAAACCTCCTGAACCATATTCTCCATTGGATTTGATTTCTGTTGGAGATTGTGAATCTGAATTTGAGATCGATTGATTGTAACGCATCACGAAGAAGAGAGCATCCACGGAGTGGACAGCAACGGCGATGAGTGGAAGGTGGAGAGAGTTGAGCGATTGAGTTGTAGGTAATTAAAGGAGGGGGTTGTCGATTAGGGTCTTGAGGGCAGGGAAGAAGCGTTGTTTATGAGGTGGATTGAGGGGACTAATAGGCAGACGATTGAGTCGCAGCATTCAATTGAAGGGCAGGTGAGGGAATGTGAAAGATCAAACTTCAATACAGACTTCTCGGTTGAATGTTGAATAAGGGCAAAGATGGAACTGAATTTTAGATTGCAAAGAAGGAGTCCAATAAATTTACTATTTTGTCCCTCTAGTGTCTTAAAATTTAGTGTTGTTTACTACTTTACCCTTTTCAAATGTGTTTTGTTTATTTGTACATGTTGCTTCGAAAGTTGTATGTAATGTAAATTTACAATTTGGTACGTCACTTCTCCTTTTTATAATAGTATAGATATAAATTTAGTTTGATGTTCGTTTGTTTTACATGACCCGACCCGACCCAACCCGATACGAACCGATTTTTTACTTGTATGCCTAGGGGCCTAAAATTTTTAAAAATGTTCCGCAACCCAATAGAAAAATTCCTGGGTCCGCCACTGCCCGTGTGTATTCATTTCTTTAATCTCGTACCCAAGTTTTAACAAATCACACCATGTGCTATCATCATCGTTAAGTTTACACAAGTGAAATCGATAACCAGAGTTAGTAACCATGAAACAATCTGTTTCCTCTCAACACACGAGCCACTTTTTTCTATTACTTCAATTACGACCCACGAATAGGTTAGAAAGGGGAATATTGAAAAACATAAACACGGAAGGGTTTATATACTACCCTTGAACTTGCTACCTAAGTAATTAACTTAGAATTCACACTAACCTATTTGAATGCAAATACAATAAATTCGAAATTCAAACAAATGATAAAAAGAAAACGAGTATGTATGTACAAATAAAACACAACGGTCTTTTACCAGTTTATCCATAATGAAACATGTGTAGGAACATTCTGATGCTCTGGAAAGTGAATTTAGAAGTGAAACTGAACTTCTTCCAATAACTGATCATCGAAATCTAGTGAAGCTTCTTGGCTATGTTGATGAAGAAAATGAGCGCCTAATCATCACAGAATACGTTTCAAACGGCACCCTTAGAGAACATTTGGATGGTAAGTCGAGCTTCAATTTTGTTTAACTACATACTGTTATCAATTTTGTATATTTACATCTTGCTCGACTTATGTATGTATATATAGAGGATGAAAAATCATCTAAGCTATATCCTAAAGCCAAGCGGGCTACTTACTAGCCTATAACATATACTAACCACATGATCTGAAGCAGGTGTTGATGGAAGTTTTTTGGACTTTAGTCAACGACTTGAAATTTGCATTGATATTGCTAATGGTTTAACATATCTCCATCATAACGCTGGTAATGCTTAACCCTTATCATAATGTACTCATGTACTTTACATTCAAGATTTTACAAATTAATATATTCTCACTGGCCGTTTTAGGTGGTGTTTGTTTTTTTCAAGAAGAGCTTCCTGGCCTCTTCTGTCTGCACCGTGCAGACGCGGGAAGAGGTTTAGCCTTAGAAGAGTGTTTGTTTTTTTTTTTGAGAAGTTCTTTTTAACTCTCCGCAGCCTCTTCCGGAAGATATAAACCAAAGCTTTTTACCTCTTCTTGGCACCACCTCCACCTCCACCCCTGCTCCGCCACCACCACCCCTGCTCCGACACCACTGCTCCGCCACCACCACCCCTGCTCCGCCACCATCATCATCATCACCACCCCTGCTCCGCCACCATCATCATCATCATCGATGGGAAACAAAACCCCCAAATCGATCGGAAACAAACCCCCCCAAATCGATCACATCTGAAACCCCCACCTCCGCCAACACCCATCGACCTCCACCTCCGAAACCCTAAATCGATGGCAAACAAAACACCCCAAATCGATCTGTTACATCATCATCATCGATCTGTTAGAGAGAGAGAGTAGAGAGAGATCAGTGTGTGGCGGTGATGATGATGGCGGTGGTGAAGTGGTGGTGATGATGGCGGTGGTGATGATGACGGTGGTGAAGTGGTGGCGGTGATGATGATGGCGGTGGTGCAGATTGTAGAGAGAGAGAGTAGAGAGAGATCAGTGTGCTGTGTGTGTGTTTTAAAATGGTGAAGAGGTTTTATATAAAAAAAAAAAACAAACTCTCTTCTCCTTGCAGACAACAGACATTTGGTCCACCTCTTCTCCTGCAGATGTCTGCAGATGTGGCCTACAACAGAAGAGGTTTTCCTGCAGAAAAAACAAACAGCACCTTAGTTATCAATCATAGAGGTGTTTGGAATTGGGTTTTGAAGCTATTACATCATGCTAGGTTCAACTATGGATGTTTAACGAATCGAATTATTTGAATTTTAAAGTTGGATTCGAATTCGTATCCAAATTTGAAAACTGAAGTAATCGAATTCGAATCTAGAAATTCGAATCCCAAACATCCAAAATATTCAAATAGTGACATCAAAATTACAAGTTCAAACTTAGTGGTAAGAAAAATTTTAATTAACAAACAAAATAATCAACTTCTAAGTTTTAGGGCAACAAAATTCAAATATTGGCGACAGTGACGGATCTTGAAGAAACATTCAGGGCAGGGGTATTCCAATTATTTTACCTACGGTTGTCCTTTAGAATTCAAGAGCTTGGTGCGGCTAGTAAAAATGGGCCCTTAATTTTTTTTAACCTAGAGCCGTCCATGAGAATTCGAGAGCCTTTAGGGAACCTGGGTGGCTAGTAAAAATGAGCCTTAATAATTACTAGGTAACAAACATGTGTATTACATGCGTTGAATAAAAAAAAGAGTAAATTGCCATTTTCGCCCCTGAGGTTTGGGCACATTTGCCATTTTAGTCCAAAATGACACTTTGGTACCATTTTGCCCCCCACGTTTGTAACTTTTTGCCATTTTCGTCCAAATGGCTAACCAAGTTACTTAATTTTTGGACGAAAATGGCAAAAAGTTACAAACGTGGGGGGCAAAATGGTACCAAAGTGTCATTATTTGGACGAAAATGGCAAAAAGTTACAAACGTGGGGGGCAAAATGGTACCAAAGTGTCATTTTGGACTAAAATGGCAAATGTGCCCAAACCTGTAACACCTGTGTCATTTCAACCATCAAACAAATGCCCAACCAGTGAAATATTGTATTTCATACTTGGGATTTGTAAAAATATGTGTATCGTTTACACATATCAATTCTTGTTCGATTTCAATCACTATATCGCTTTCTGGAAGGTTATACGCGCACTAATGCGTAAATATAACCAGTTTAATGCAACAAACACTCCGGAATAGTGAAATAGGCTTAACATACCTTAAATAACCTATACATAACTTAGATATAAGTTTTGGAAGGTTTGGTGTGGTGAAATCAAAGTTTAATCGCTTACAGGGACTAAAGTTGACAAACTGCGAAAGTATGCCAATTTGAACTGTAACAGACATTCCGGAACATGACCATAAGTTAAACATACCATAAGTATCCTTTACATAGCTTAGAAATAGGCTTTGAGGTGTTCGGTATGCTAAAATAAACTTTTGTGTCATTCAGGGACTAAAAGTGTCAAAAAGTCCACAAGTTTGCATTTTCGCGCATAACTTACGTTCTGAATACATCCGGACATCCAAAAATTTATGGAAGCATGACTATATTTTATTTTAGTGTTCGCCTTAAGAAAAATCCATTCGTTGCGTCATTTGGATCGTTTTTCGCGCTTATGCGCATTCCGTCGTAATTAAGCGAACATCGCGTTCGTACGACCAAACGAACCGACATCTGAGATATTTTTGAGCATGTTTTGAGTTCCCTATACTTTAACTTCATTTTAGAGCCTTGAAATGAGGTTAACGGGGTTCAAACGCATCGAAAATCGCTTAAACAAGGTGCAGGGACCATTTCTGTAAAATCTGCCAAAACAGGGGCCTAGCGTGACGCGACGGGCCTTAGCGTCACGCGAGCCCCCTTCTGGACCAGATTAAGTGTATTTGACAGCTGGTTGCAGCTGTTTTGCACTCCCTAACCCCTTGCCAAGTGTTGATTCCTTATGGTGGTGAGCATTTTGAGGCACCACAACTTCCCGACAAGTGTACGCCTTGGATCGTGGCACGTTTTCCATGAAACGATCTTAACGGTTCTCCGAATACTATAAATACCCATCCACCCTCAACCCCAAAACCCACAAATCTGATTAAGAAAGCTCTAAGTTGGAACCTTCGTTTCATACCTGAGCTATTTTGATCTGGGTTAGCATTCGGGGACCCTTCGTAAGTATTCTTTCGTTCTTTTCCTTATTTTATTGCTTTTCGAGTCAGAAAGTCAAACTTTGTTTGACTTTCAGCGTTGACCAGTAATGGTCAATGCGAAGTTCGTTAGAACTTCGCAACGTGATTGTAATCACGATGGTCATAGTCCCTTGGGACTATGCCTACTGATTACCACGTTGTCTAGGGTCGTAGGGTAAGCGATCTAATAAATCGCTTATACCTCGAACCCGACCCAGTTTGGTCGATCATTAGGATCCGACCAAATACATTAGGTGACCATAGTGTAGGGTATAACCTTCCGAGGTTATACCTTATGGTCACGGCGTTTAAGTAGTTGTACGATAGGTAGTTTATATGCCTTAGGTAAATTACCAGAATACCCTTTTCATACATAATTGGTAATTTAGCTTATGTAACTTAAACCTTTGTCACATAACTGATTATGTAACATGTTAAGGCATATATTACTTGTCATAGGACTAGTTAGGCAGTCCGAACGCGTTTCACGCGAACGACGCGTTAAAGTAGCACAAGCTACCTAAACGGGTCGTAATGGGTCGTAGACACTTAGGTTAAGTTTCATTTAGTATGTAGGCTTTGTTAAACCAAAAGACACGAGTCTCTACACTCGTTTGGTTTACAAACCCTAATGCTACCCGATCTTCCGATTTAGGTCCGGTTTATTAATGTAGCTACCTATACTAGGTGCCGTTTGATATCCGCGATCTCTAGCATTGTTTAGTTGTTACTCAAGGACTACTGAGCAATCTCAGGTGAGTACATAGACCCCTCTTTTACTGTTTTCCAAACTGTTTTGGGGTGGAACACATGTGCCTACTTGTTACTTTCATGCTTTCCTGTTTTGACATCATATACTTGCTATGTTCATTAGTACATTATAGTACATGATTTCATTACATTTCATGCTATGTATGCCCATTGTGTGCGTACTTAGTACATTGTTTTACATTACATTTTATGCTATGTATGCCCATTGTGTGCGTACTTAGTACATTGTTTTACATTACATTTTATGCTATGTATGCCCATTGTGTGCTTACTTAGTACATCGTTCTACATTACATTTCATGCTATGTATGCCCATTGTGTGCGTACTTAGTACATTGTTTTACGTTGCTTTTCTGTTGCATATGCTTATCCAGCATATGAACACATTATACTACATATTGAACCGTTGTAATCATTTGACTGTGATCCGTTGATATCTGTGAACCGTTTGTATCTGTGAACCGTTGTATTTGTGAACCGTTGTACCTGTGAACTGTTTGTATCTGTGAACCGTGTGAACCGTATTTGACATAGACATTTCAGCATAGACATTTTTAACATGATTGACATTTGATCATGCATTTCCCACAAAACATAACTTTGATTTAAACCAAGTTTTACTTCAATACTTTGTTTTTGTGTATATGGTTTAGTTGAGACATTTCACTTGCCATACATGATATTTTGACATAGACATTTGACATGGATATTTGACATAGACATTTTGACATTGGTTTGGTTTGATTAAGTGATTAAGTAACGATGCGTGTGTAATATGATACAAGCATGGTGGATACGCCGCTGGTACTTCCTATATATAAGTGTTTGTAGGGTATTACATATTGTAGCGTTATTTGAATCATTTCAGTTTGATACATATAACATTTTATACAAATAACATACTTTTCACAAGACATTGTTTTACAAACAACCTATCCTATACAAACTCATCATACATGGTTATTTATTTAACCATGCATTATTCACTTATTTATACATATCATCTGAACTCATTGTTTTTCAAATGATTTACAAAACAAAGAAAATTACAAGGTTCATGACTAAACATTTTCTCAAAAATAAGTCATGGAACCTATTTTCACAAAACCTATGTATCTCACAGGCATTTTTATGCTGACGTACCTATTTTCACATGTGTTTTTCAGGAGCTGTTGCATAAGATGATCAAGATACACATAGGCAGACTTGGGCTTTAGTGACAATAAAAGATGCAAGACTAGTTAATTATGTTGTATTTCTTTGTTTGTTAAGACATTGTAACACCTTTAATCAATAAAACGAAACTTCAATTGCCATGGATTTGAAACAATTAATTCTGTTACAACACTCCCCGATGTTTCCGCCACGTTTTGTATGTTCTACGCGGTCGGGGTGTGACAGAAAAGATGGTATCAGAGCCAATGGTTATAGGGAATTAGGTTATTAGTAATTAGTAATGCTTTGACCTAGTCTATAACCTTCTTAGGACCCTAACGCGAGTTTACTTGCGTTTAGTCATAAAACAATACTGTCACCTATCCTTAGGCGACGACCACAACAAGAACATAAATTTCAAAACCGCTTTGAAAACTAATCATCTGTTCTAGGATGATTGATTACTAGGTTTTTGAACCCTCTGTTATATGGTTTTGAACCCCTTTGAATTTTCAAAATCTCGTCAAGGTTTTGGGTTTTAAATAATGTGAACACGTGCAAACTGGAAGGGTGAACGCCTGTATTCTGGGTTTTCTGTCTAGGCAAGCACTTCGTATACATCTCAACCAGACGCGAGACCAGTTGTGCTTACCTGGGAATTCTTGGGATGAGTGTTCACTTATAGGCGAGCATGTCTTCGCGATACATTATTTTTGACCTATTTACTTTTCACCAGGGTCGTTTGTTGCTTTGTAGTAACAAACAAATGACCACTATCCTTGCTTTCATCAGATTTGCTTCATCTCATTCTTTTCGTCTAATACTCTCACTCGTTTCCTTTCATGTTTCCTCTTTTAGAATGCCTCCTCGACGCGAGAACCAGATAGCGACTGCCGAATTGGCAGAAATCATTGCACAGCAAATGGCTGCTCAATTCCCAAACCTCTTTGCTCTATGGAATCAAGCCAACAACAACAACAATGGTCCGTGCAACTTCAAGAGTTTAACTCGGCGAAACCACTCAAGTTTAGTGGTTCTGAGAGAGCGACTGGGCTTCTTCAATGGTTCGAGAGCATTGAGAATACTTTCCGCCATGTGCAGTGTCCTGACAATCGCAAGGTCGAGTTTGCTTCGAGTGTGTTCCAGAAGAGAGCCCTTACGTGGTGGAATGGGGTTATGAGAGATCGTGGTGCAGAAGTTGCTCTAGCACAGACATGGGCCGAACTTAGGGCCCTTATGATGAAGGAATTCTGTCCTCGACACGAGATCAGGGCTTTGGAAAGGGAATTCGACAATCTTGAGCAAGACAGCGGTGAGCATCGAGCCTACACGGACCGTTATGAGGAGTTAAGTCTGTTATGCCCAAACATGGTCACGCCTTTGGATAAGGCGATCAAAAAGTACATTGATGGCCTTCCCGACTCAATACAAGACATTTTGACTGGTAGCAACCCTACTACAGTTAGGCAGGCCATTGAGCTATCTGCAACCTTGACTGAATCAAAGATCAGGAAAGGTAAACTTTTCCGAAAAGGTGACAAGAAACCGGTCGAAGAATCGAACCCAATCGAGGAATCAAAGACCATGGATGAACAGACTGGATCCTCTAAGAAGTCAAAGAAGCGAAAGGCTTCTCAGAACTTCGCCGTGGTCGCTCACAATGATCAAGCCGTCCCCAACCAACCAGCTCAAACCCCTGCCAGGAAACCCTACAAAGGAACTGCACCCATGTGCAACCAATGTGGCCTACATCATCATGCTGGTGTGAAGTGCCGCACATGCCAAGTTTGCAGACTTATAGGTCATACAGCGAGGGTTTGCCCAACAGCAGCAGCACCAATTCAGATTAACAACAATCCTGCTCAAGCTCGTTTCCCACTGGGATCTTGCTACAACTGTGGCGAGATGGGCCATTTTAGTAGAAATTGCCCAAGACTTGCTGATGCAAATCCAGCGCAGGGATGAGTATCTGACCGACAGAAGATAACGCCGTTTAGAAAATAATCGAGCCTTGTGTATTATTTTCTTTTATCACAATCTATGAAACAGTTGTTGTTATTGTTGTTTATAAATAAATCTTTCATTTACATTTCAATATGTTTATGTGGTTGCATGTATAAACATATCCCCTACAATACCGACAATCAAGGAACCGCATTCCTCGAAGAACAGACTACTTCCAAATTTCTTCCCTTGTATAATCTCTTGCGTTTCCACGAAAATCCTAAGTACCCGTTTCTTCCAAGAGAAACGATGTACGAGACGCCAAGTTAATGGCAATCAATAACAAGAAAATAACAATTAAACAATTATGTGGTTATGTGCTTATGTGTTATCCTTTATGTATCATGTGATCCAATTTATGTTATTCAAATCCTCGTAAAATCTTACATATCTTTGTGCAAGAGATTCATAGTAGGATACCCAAAGGTACTACTTAAATCCTTAATGGACTTCTACGTTGTAGTTAAAGTCCCTTGGATTATAATGTACTACTTCATAATTAGACCCTTTAGTGGTCTAGTTAAACAGATTGATCCAAAAATCTGATTAGGGATATCATGTGATGATATAGCTGAAAGGACTCCTTAGTGGCCTAATTAAGAAGATCCTCTGTTGATCTAATTAAAAGGACCCTATGGTAGTCTAGTCACTCTCATCTCAGGTTTGATATCTTTCCCCACAACATTCCAAAACAAACTGTGCGGACTGTGCAAGGAATTACGTAATTATGGATGCATACATAATTATGGAATTTAGTGCACAGAAATCACAGCAAGTTCTATCATGTATCAAGAGTTAACCCTATTCATTTCCAATTCTGATGAAGCATCCGTTGAGGAAAAATGAACTAGCTATTCATTTTTCACTTCTGAAGAATATCCGTTGAGGAAATGAATATCCGTTGTTTATCTTTTCATTTCCATTCTGAAGAATAACCGTTGAGGAAAATGAATTATCCATTCATTTTCATTCTAAAGAATATCCGTTGAAGAAATGAATATCCGTTGTTTATCTTTTCATTTCCATTCTGAAGAATAACCGTTGAGGAAAATGAATTATCCATTCATTTTCATTCTAAAGAATATCCGTTGAAGAAATGAATATCCGTTGTTTATCTTTTCATTTCCATTCTGAAGAATAACCGTTGAGGAAAATGAATTATCCATTCATTTTCATTCTAAAGAATATCCATTGAAGAAATGAATATCCGTTGTGTAAATCCTTCATTTCCAACTCTGAGGAAGCAACCGTTGAAAATAACTCCGTTAGTTCATTTTCGTTTCTGAAGATTTATCCGTTGAGGAAATGAATATCCGTTGTGTAATTCTTCATTTCCAACTCTGAGGAAATAACCGTTGAAAATGACTCCGTTAGTTCATTTTCGTTTCTGAAGATTTATCCGTTGAGGAGATGAATATCCGTTGAATTTTCTTTCATTTCAACTTCTGAAGAATATCCGTTGAGGAAAATGACCCCGTTTGTTCATTTTCGTTCTGAAGAATATCCGTTGAGAGAAATGAATATCCGTTGATTTTTCTTTCATTTCAAATTCTGAAGAACAAACCGTTGAGGAAAATGACCCCGTTTGTTCATTTTCGTTCTGAAGAATATCCGTTGAGAGAAATGAATATCCGTGGATTATTCCTTCATTCCCATTTCTGACAAAGAATCCGTTGAGAAAGAATGAATCATCCATTCATTTTCGCTTCTGAAAAATATCCGTTGAGGAAAATAATCAGATTATGCTACATATCTTTGATGACTATTTGAAACAAAGTCATAGACAGACTCCTACGAATTAATTTCGGGACGAAATTTCCTAAAGTAGGGGAGACTGTAACACCTGTGTCATTTCAACCATCAAACAAATGCCCAACCAGTGAAATATTGTATTTCATACTTGGGATTTGTAAAAATATGTGTATCGTTTACACATATCAATTCTTGTTCGATTTCAATCACTATATCGCTTTCTGGAAGGTTATACGCGCACTAATGCGTAAATATAACCAGTTTAATGCAACAAACACTCCGGAATAGTGAAATAGGCTTAACATACCTTAAATAACCTATACATAACTTAGATATAATTTTTGGAAGGTTTGGTGTGGTGAAATCAAAGTTTAATCGCTTACAGGGACTAAAGTTGACAAACTGCGAAAGTATGCCAATTTGAACTGTAACAGACATTCCGGAACATGACCATAAGTTAAACATACCATAAGTATCCTTTACATAGCTTAGAAATAGGCTTTGAGGTGTTCGGTATGCTAAAATAAACTTTTGTGTCATTCAGGGACTAAAAGTGTCAAAAAGTGCACAAGTTTGCATTTTCGCGCATAACTTACGTTCTGAATACATCCGGACATCCAAAAATTTATGGAAGCATGACTATATTTTATTTTAGTGTTCGCCTTAAGAAAAATCCATTCGTTGCGTCATTTGGATCGTTTTTCGCGCTTATGCGCATTCCGTCGTAATTAAGCGAACATTGCGTTCGTACGACCAAACGAACCGACATCTGAGATATTTTTGAGCATGTTTTGAGTTCCCTATACTTTAACTTCATTTTAGAGCCTTGAAATGAGGTTAACGGGGTTCAAACGCATCGAAAATCGCTTAAACAAGGTGCAGGGACCATTTCTGTAAAATCTGCCAAAACAGGGGCCTAGCGTGACGCGACGGGCCTTAGCGTCACGCGAGCCCCCTTCTGGACCAGATTAAGTGTATTTGACAGCTGGTTGCAGCTGTTTTGCACTCCCTAACCCCTTGCCAAGTGTTGATTCCTTATGGTGGTGAGCATTTTGAGGCACCACAACTTCCCGACAAGTGTACGCCTTGGATCGTGGCACGTTTTCCATGAAACGATCTTAACGGTTCTCCGAATACTATAAATACCCATCCACCCTCAACCCCAAAACCCACAAATCTGATTAAGAAAGCTCTAAGTTGGAGCCTTCGTTTCATACCTGAGCTATTTTGATCTGGGTTAGCATTCGGGGACCCTTCGTAAGTATTCTTTCGTTCTTTTCCTTATTTTATTGCTTTTCGAGTCAGAAAGTCAAACTTTGTTTGACTTTCAGCGTTGACCAGTAATGGTCAATGCGAAGTTCGTTAGAACTTCGCAACGTGATTGTAATCACGATGGTCATAGTCCCTTGGGACTATGCCTACTGATTACCACGTTGTCTAGGGTCGTAGGGTAAGCGATCTAATAAATCGCTTATACCTCGAACCCGACCCAGTTTGGTCGATCATTAGGATCCGACCAAATACATTAGGTGACCATAGTGTAGGGTATAACCTTCCGAGGTTATACCTTATGGTCACGGCGTTTAAGTAGTTGTACGATAGGTAGTTTATATGCCTTAGGTAAATTACCAGAATACCCTTTTCATACATAATTGGTAATTTAGCTTATGTAACTTAAACCTTTGTCACATAACTGATTATGTAACATGTTAAGGCATATATTACTTGTCATAGGACTAGTTAGGCAGTCCGAACGCGTTTCACGCGAACGACGCGTTAAAGTAACACAAGCTACCTAAACGGGTCGTAATGGGTCGTAGACACTTAGGTTAAGTTTCATTTAGTATGTAGGCTTTGTTAAACCAAAAGACACGAGTCTCTACACTCGTTTGGTTTACAAACCCTAATGCTACCCGATCTTCCGATTTAGGTCCGGTTTATTAATGTAGCTACCTATACTAGGTGCCGTTTGATATCCGCGATCTCTAGCATTGTTTAGTTGTTACTCAAGGACTACTGAGCAATCTCAGGTGAGTACATAGACCCCTCTTTTACTGTTTTCCAAACTGTTTTGGGGTGGAACACATGTGCCTACTTGTTACTTTCATGCTTTCCTGTTTTGACATCATATACTTGCTATGTTCATTAGTACATTATAGTACATGATTTCATTACATTTCATGCTATGTATGCCCATTGTGTGCGTACTTAGTACATTGTTTTACATTACATTTTATGCTATGTATGCCCATTGTGTGCGTACTTAGTACATTGTTTTACATTACATTT
>JARYGA010004790.1:0-48846 GCA_030545235.1 Helianthus tuberosus | reverse complement strand
ACCAGGTAGCCAACATACCTCCATATAGACCGTGGAGATATGAATGGTGAAAATCCTTTATTTTATATAGACAGTAAAATAACGCCAAGACACCACGGACAAACGATAAGGAAAGATCACCTTCAACATAAGTAACTAGTTATTAAAGTCATTAATACAAAACCAAATAAAAAGTGCAAAAGATTAGAAATAAAAAGTATTATACTAGACACTTTGTCTTCACCAAGTGATGTAAGAGACTTAGGCAAACATGGCCTTGATTGTCAAGAACTCTTACGATCAATCTTGGATCCCGAGACGACTCACACACTCTATGATGGACAATGGATGATGGTGGTGGATGATGGTGTTGTGATGGTGGTGGGTGGTGGATGAAGTGTGAGAGAGGTGGTGTGCCAAGGGATGAGTTGCAATGAAACCAAGCACTCCTATTTATAGGCTGAACAGAGGCCTGGGCACGGCCCCGTGTCCACTGGGCACGGCCCCGTGCCTGTCTGACACTCTCTCTCTTCATTAATTGTAATTCGCAATTACAATTAATGCGCCTGCAGTACTTTCGGCACGCCCCCCGTGTCCGCTGAGCACGGCCCGTGGTGGGCAATAGAAGCTTCTATAGGTTTGTCTTTTCTGCTGCTTCTTGGGCACGGCCCCGTGCTGGCTGAGCACGGGGCGTGTTCAGCCTTCTGTTTTCTCTATTTTGCTTTGGAAGGTGCCGTTGAGGGTTCGGGCAATCCACTAATGTTCCTTTTCTTGTATTTATGTTGGATTTAGCTGTCTTTTTGCTTCTTTTGCGTTTTTGAGCTCATTTAATCCTGAAAATACAAAAGGAAGACAAAAACACTCTTTTTCCAATATTAGTACTAAAAAAGGGTTAGTTTTATGCCTCATTTGATGTAATTTATATGTTGCATTTTACACACATCAAATACCCCCACACTTGAACTTTTGCTTGTCCTCAAGCAAAACTCTTTAATATTTGGCTTACACTCCCAAATGGAATAGGTAGAAGAGAAGGTTTTGGGCTTGTCATAGAGTGTCGGGATTTCCAAGATCTTTTTGGGTTTTATTTTTATTTATTTACACTCCTATTCGTAATGATTTATTTAGAACTGTTCATAAAAGAAATTACTTATTTGGGCATAACATGCCTTTTTAAAATTCTATTTATATACAAGTTCACATACCTCGCGGGGAAATCACTCACACTCGGCCGAAGGTGTATTTTTAGTGAATCACTCGAGAGCGGCATGGAACTTATTCGTACCATAGGCTTGCCAAGAAATCAATCCTCCTCCTTTTTAACTTTTATACCTTTGTAGATATCAAGAGGACTTTGTGGGTTAAGGGTTGGCTAGGGTTAAAGGTAGGTGGTTGGGTTAGTGGTTAGTAGAAAAAGGGCTAAAAAGCGTAACAAGTGTCGGTTTTCGTATTTTTGCAACCTTTTATTTTTGATGAAGCTTTTATTCAAACAAAGTTATTTTTGATTACTTTGTTTGTTAATTTTCTTTTTGCTTCAATTTTTTTTTTCGAAGAACCGAACTTGTTACTAAAATAAAGGGTTAAAAATGAAAAAGGTTTTGGTGGGTGAAATGGTTTTTGTTTTGGGTGATGAAACGAAAAGGTTTAGGCTCAAAGGGGCTAACTAGGGGGATTTTTTGGGTAGGTGGTAAAAGAAAAAGAAAAATAATGGTGTGGAAATGAAAAAGGTTAGTCCTAATGCCTCTATCATTTACTTACTCGGGTTTAAGTTGATAAGGACCGGGAATGTATTGTCATGGCAAGTTCTAGAGTCGTAAGAACCAAGCGGCTATTCACACAAGAAACGAAAAATGAGCATTTAGTCAAATGGTATGAAATTGAGTGCTCAATAAAGGCTCAAAACTCACTTTTGTGGGAATGGGTTTTTTTATGTGATCAAGTATATATAATCAAATTTTAAATAAGTTTGTCATGCCTTTTCATAATTTTCTTATGTTGGTTCTTTTTATCACTACGCTATCGGTTGTAAATTTGTAAAAATATAACCTTTTTGAGAGCTTGAATTTCCCGAGTTAAACCTAGACAAAAAAATGAAATTTTTGAAAAAATTTGGGGTGATTAGCGGTTCCAATAGAGTTTTGTGTAAGGCTTGTATTTAGGACTTGCAAAATTCAAGGTTTTAGCATCCCCCCACACTTAAATTACACATTGTCCTCAATGTGTCCCAAAAATAAATTTTTAGGTTGATTAGATGTGTAGAATAGTGTTTAAAAAGCAAAAATTTGTGTTACTGGGCACTGAACACGGCCCCGTGTTGAGTGGGCACGACCCCGTGTTCAGGTGCCAGTAACAAGAACTTACAGAAGGTGGACACGGCCCCGTGTCCACTGGACACGGCCACGTGTCTGACAAAATTCTGCCGAACAGAAGCCAAACAGCAGGTCAGGGAGGTGAGCACGGGGGCGTGTTGGCTGGACACGTCCCCGTGTGGACAGTCCAGAAGCCTGAAAAACAGGTTTCGTCCTCCGGTTTTTCCATCCTAGCCTTATAGGTGCTGAGGCTTAACACCTTAAGCCTTGGTTTGTACCTGTTTGAACACTTAATACCACACCAAGCAATACCAACATCCTACGTTACCAAAGTTAATTGTTCCACGCATAAAGTAAGAAAAATAAAATGCAGAAAATAGTTAGGAAAAGTAAATTGTCTAACACTTGGCACGCAGGCCATCAATTGTTCAAGATTGCAAAGGGTTAACCTGGGGAGCCATCAATCAACCGCTTCCTCCTATGCTCCTCCCGCCTATTCCATGGCATCATCATCATCATCATCATCGTCACCCCCTCCATGGCGTGCAATGTGGTCTCGTATGTATCCGACGTCTTCTTGTATCTCGGATAGGTTTCTCTCGATAGCTCCGACCCGGTGGTAGGTGTTGCTCGCCATGTTATAGGTGTTCCGAGTACACATGAGGTTTTCCTGCAACAAATCATGCAAACTTTGAAAATTAGGAAAACTGCCTCCCGAGGAGGATGATTGGCCCGGATCACCGTGGGGTGGGTATTGGTACTGATGATGTTGCGGTGCTGGGAGGACAAGTGCTTCTTGCGGGTTCCATGCATGACCTTGCATCCTTTGAAAGGTTACCGTCCCATCTTCTGCCTCATAAACCAGGTTCATCGAGCGGCATATGTGAATATCCACCGTACCCGACCATGGGCTTCTCTCAAATGCCCTCGGAATGTGGGCGAAGTGCCTGAAGAGACGGTGCACCCACCCCCCGAAGAAAAGAGGAGTTGGTGCACTAGCAAGGCGGTTGTGATGCATGTTTCGGAGCATAAGGTACGGAACATCGAGCGGCCTACGGTTGTGAATGCAATGGAGGACAAGCAAATCTCTTAACCCAACGACGCCACCACTGTCATGCCTTTGGCTAAGAGAGTAGCCGAGGAGCCTATGAATGTATCTGTAAAGCGGATCCCTCAGCTTGGTACTCTTAGTGCTGCTCGGATTGTAGAACCCTTCCCCAATCTGAGCCCACATGGCTTGGCGCTCGTTGTCTTCGATCTCTCTCAACCCCCCTGTATTTCCTTCGTCTCCCGCATCCTCCTCCGCATACAACCCGATAATCGACCCGAATTGTGCCATGGAAATCGAATACCTCGTTCCGCCACACCTGAATGACACCCCTTCTTCATCGAACGGCTCGCTCCTTGACTTGAATGCAAAGGTGCTGTAGAATTCCAAGGTGCATTCATGAACAGAACGGAGTCGGGTTGTTAGTGCGACTCTGAGTGGTCCCGTGACAATGTTGTTGAAGCGGTCAATTTGATTCACCAAGGTTAGTAGTTCTGTGCATGCCTGCCTCGGGTATTCCTCCGGCCTTGTTTGGAGAAGCTCGTATCGAGCTCTTGCATCTAGCTCATTGGCGTTGAATCTAGTAAACTTCCTGGCCATCTGCAAGAATACACCAAAAGTTAGCATGAAACAGAAATATTTTTGGACAAAACTGCAAACAGCGGGCTGGACACGACCCCGTGCCCAGCGGACACGGCCCCGTGTTCAGGGGTCTGTTACTCAAAAATCCCATTTTTCGACCCGGTTTCGAAAACTTGAAAATTTTTGAACCAATAGGTGCGGTTTCCCCCGAAAATGAAACCCTAAGTTCCGTTTTTCCCAAAATAACCCGTTTACCCTATCAATTTTATCTTTTTCGGTTCAAGAACAAGGGTTTGGGGTCTTTGCAAGAAATCGGGTGAATCTATGAACAATACAAGTGTATTTACTTCCCTTAACACTAATCTAACTAAATGCAAACAGATTTAGGCAAAAATTTTAGGCTCGATCCCTATGAACATCAAGAACCCTAGATTTTTCCCCAAATTTGTGGTGTATTAACTACATGCAAGTGACTAATCTAACTACTACGAGTGACAGAATCATACCTTGACGTTGTTAGATTGGTAAGAGACGTTGGAATCTCGCGGAAAATCGCCTGGAACCAGAGCTTTTGTGGGGAAACGGGGCGTGTGGAATGAAGAAACTGTTTTGAAAAAGGGGTTTTATCCCGTCTGCAGCGCGAACACGGCCCCGTGTCCAGCGGACACGGCCTCGTGTCGAGCTTCTCTCTTTTTTTTTTTTTTTTTAGTGCGCGTGTGAGTGCCCCTTTTCTCCTATAAGCTATGGTTTAGAAAACTTACCGCTTTATTTTGCCGCCTCAATCGTTCATAACTTATCAGGCATGATGTTTTTATTCTTCCACGGTTTGAAGCGAGATCTCTTCTTCCTCATCCTCAATAAATCCTTGATAGAGTTTCAGCCGTTGGCCATTGACTTTAAATGGTGACCCATTTCGAGGTTTAATTTCTACTGCATCGTGTGGAAAAATATGGGTGACGGAAAAAGGTCCTGACCACCTAGACTTTAGTTTACCAGGAAACAATCGAAGTCGTGAATTAAACAAAAGAACTAAATCTCCTACCCGAAATTCATTAGGTTTAATATGTTTGTCATGCCAATCTTTCATTCTTTCCTTATAAATTTCAGAGTTTGAGTATGCATAATTCCTAAGTTCGTCTAATTCATTTATTTGACAAAATCGATTTTTACCAGCAAATTCTATATCTAAGTTTACATTTTTGATTGCCCAGTAGGCTTTGTGTGCAATTTCTACTGGCAAGTGGCAACTTTTTCCATAGACTAGCTTATATGGGGTTGTACCTATCGTTGTTTTATAAGCAGTTCGAAAAGCCTATAAAGCATCATCTAATTTATCAGCCCATTCCTTTCTATTTAACCCTACGGTTTTTTCAAGTATTCGTTTTAACCCTCTATTGGTCACTTCGGCTTGTCCGTTTGTTTGAGGGTGATAAGCTGTTGAAACCCGGTGATAGACCCCATATCTTGTTAAAATTTTTTCAAGTTGATGATTACAAAAATGGGTACCTCTATCACTTATTAAAGCTTTGGGTGTGCCAAAACGAGAGAATAATTTTTTCAGAAATCTTACCACTACTCTTCCATCATTTGTTGGAAGTGCTTCGGCCTCGGCCCATTTAGACAGGTAATCTACTGCCACAAGTATGTATTTGTTTCCTTTCGATGGTGGAAAAGGTCCCATAAAGTCGAGTCCCCACACATCAAAAATTTCACAAACAAGAATGCCATTTTGTGGCATTTCGTTTTTGGAAGAAATATTACCTGTTCTTTGGCAAGCATCACATGTCTTTACAAGATTTTGGGCATCTTTGTAAATGGTTGGCCAATAAAATCCTGAATCAAATACCTTTCGTGCGGTACTGGCAGCACCATGATGTCCTCCGTATGGACCTTCGTGACAATGGCGAAGAATTCTTCGGGCCTCACTACCATGTACGCATCGTCTGACGAGTTGGTCGGCACACATTTTGAAAAGATATGGATCTTCCCAAAAATAGTGTTTCACATTGGCAAAGAATTTTTTTCTTTGATGATGTGGCCATCCTTTTGCGACTATTCCACTAGCTAAGTAGTTGGCAAAGTCGGCGTACCATGGTTCTTCCTTAAATTCCACCCTTTCCAGGGATTCAGTTGGGAATTTTTCGTTGATTTGCTCGCCCCTGGTCGCCTCCAAAGCTGGGTCTTCTAAGCGCGAAAGATGATCTGCTGCGGTATTTTCTGCTCCTCTTTTGTCTTTGATTTCAATGTCGAATTCTTGGAGGAGTAGAATCCACCTAATCAAACGTGGTTTTGCGTCTTGCTTCTTAAAGAGATATCGAATGGCTGCATGGTCTGTGTAGACTATAGTTTTAGAAAGAACAAGATAAGAGCGAAATTTATCAAAAGCAAATACCACAGCTAGTAACTCTTTTTCAGTTGTTGTGTAATTTTCTTGTGCATCGTTAAGTGTTTTACTAGCATAATATATTGGGTGGAAATGCTTTTCTTTTCTCTGTCCCAAGACAGCTCCAACTGCAAAGTCACTAGCATCGCACATGATTTCAAAAGGAAATTTCCAATCAGGTGCTATCATGATAGGTGCATTGACTAGCATTTCCTTCAGGGTTAGAAATGCTTGATTGCAATCCTTGTCAAAGATGAAAGGAGCATCTTTTTCAAGTAACTTTGTTAGAGGTCTTGAGATTTTTGAAAAGTCTTTGATAAACCTCCTATAAAATCCGGCATGCCCTAGGAAACTTCTAATCGCTCTTACGGAGGATGGAGGAGGTAACCTAGAAATGGTATCTATTTTGGCTCGATCCACCTCCATTCCTTCGCTTGAGATCTTGTGACCGAGTACTATTCCCTCCGTTACCATGAAATGGCATTTTTCCCAATTAAGGGCGAGGTTGGTTTCCTCACATCGGGATAGCATTCGTTCAAGGTTATCGAGGCATTGGTCGTATGAATCCCCAAAGATAGAAAAGTCGTCCATGAAGACTTCCATTGTCTTTTCTATCATGTCATGGAAAATGGCTACCATGCAACGTTGGAATGTTGCGGGGGCATTACATAGACCAAACGGCATGTGTCGATAAGCAAAAGTTCCATAGGGGCATGTGAATGTTGTCTTTTCTTGGTCTTCGGGTGCTATCGGGATTTGAAAGTAACCTGAAAAACCATCCAAGAAACAGTAAAATTTATGACCGGATAATCTTTCTAACATCTGATCAATGAAGGGTAAAGGAAAATGATCCTTTCTTGTTGCTTCATTTAATCGTCTATAATCTATACATACTCTCCATCCTGTGACGGTTCTTGTCGGTATTAATTCATTTTTTTCGTTAGTAATTACCGTCATACCTCCTTTCTTTGGAACTACTTGGACGGGACTTACCCAAGGACTATCGGAAATAGGATAGATAAGTCCTGCGTCAAGTAATTTGATGACTTCATTTTTAACCACTTCTTGAACATTTGGATTTACTCGACGTTGTGGTTGTATGACAGATTTGTAGTCATCGTTCATCAAAATTTTGTGTGTGCACATAGAAGGACTAATTCCTTTTATGTCAACAAGTTTCCAAGCTATTGCATTTTTGTGTTTTTTCAAAAGACTAACTAGTTTTTCTTTTTCTAGGTTATCTAATTTAGACGAAATAATTACAGGTAATTTACCATCTTTGTCTAGAAAAGCATATTCCAAACCTTTTGGAAGTTCTTTGAGCTCAAGTGGTGGGTCTTTAGGAGACTCCTTATTTGGTTGCTCGCTTCGATCAAGAACTTTAAAAGTTTGTTCTATGGCGACCTCTTCTTCAACAAAGTGGTCAGTCTCTTCACTTGTATCGGGTGGTTCATCTTCATCTTCAATTAGGGGGTCATTATTGCCGAATGGATATTTCGTTGATCGTTCGAGATCGACACTTCTTTTAAATGCCCCTAATTGAAGAGGTAGATTATTGAACTTCCGGTTTTTCAAAGCTTCGTATGTCTTTACAAATGGTCGCCCCAACACTAGAGGAGCGTCATCGAGGATGACAAAGTCGGTTGGAACTACCATTTGATTTGTTTGAACCAAGACATCTTCAACTATACCGATTGATTTTATTACTTTCCGATTGGATAGAAAAATGGGTATTTGAAGTGGAGAAAAATCACTAATACTTAATTTTTCGAAAAGGTAGTTAGGCATTATGTTAACACAAAGATCTTTATCGATTGTGACATTACTAATAAACGAATTTTGAAAGAAACATGGAACCGGTGTGATGTTAATTTCAAATGGGTCTTCTTTTATTAGTGAAGTTTGATCATTAGTTAACTTAACACTTACCGTTTCTTCAATTTTAGTGTTAGTGTTTAACTCTTTGAGAAACTTAGCATGAGTGGGTACTAAACAATGATTTTCGAAAGAAGGTGACAAGAGATTAATTTCTTCGAAATTAGACTCTTCTTGGATTTTAACGTTGTCGGACTCACCTTTTTCGTTGTTTAACTCATGTGACAGTTTTTCACTTATTTGTTCTTCCATTTTTTCATTTTTAGTTATCTCTTCCTTTTTTAATTCTTCTCTTGCGCGGGACTCCTCTTCCCTTGCGCGAGCTTCTTTTATACATCGATCGATAACTCTAATGTGCTCTAATATCCTATCGGTCACTTCGGTTATAGAAAAAGAATCATTATTTTCTAAGCTTGAATCCGGTTGTTCGACCCTTTGTTCCTCATAATACCCATATGAAGTTGATGGTTCGCACCATTGTTCTTCATTGTAAGCATATGATGGATAAGGTTCGTAATTTTGTTCTTCATAATACTCATATGAAGTGGGTTGTTCATGCCAAGGTTCCTCATAATAAGCATATGAAGGTGGTGGCTCATACCTTGGTTCCTCAAAGTATGAGTAAGAAGGCTCATACCTTGGTTCATCAAAATATGAGTATGAGGGAGGAGGTTCATACCTTTGGTCTTCATAGGATGTGTATGAAGTTGATGGTTCGTACCTGGGTTCCTCATAGTAAGTGTATGAATTGGATGGTTGGTACGAGTGATTATCTTGAATTGAACGTGTATTACGACAATTTGTGCAATAATTACCCCTATAATCATCCTCATCATAGGTGTAGTTGTAACCTCCTGAGTATTGATCCATAAGAATCACTCAGCAGACCACAACCGAGTCTCGAGATCAGAAAACAAAAATAAAAACGTAAACAGAGGCTGGACACGGCCCCGTGTTGAGTGGACACGGCCCCGTGTTCAGAATCTGTATCTGGGCGTTTTGATTAAATTAACTGATCTTGTTGAGCACGGGGCGTGTTCAGTGAGCACGGCCCGTGTTCAAGCTACTGTTACTGGGCGTTTATGAAAAATCTGCAGCACGGCCCCGTGTTCAGTGAACACGGCCCCGTGTACAGGACACTGTAAATGCAAAACTAAACTAAATGCAGAAAAATGTGCGCGCGTTTAAAAAGGTTTTGAAAAAAAACTGATTAGGCCGTCGATTTTAAGCTTTCTTAAAATCCTTGTGTCCCCGGCAGCGGCGCCAAAAACTTGATGCGTGCGAAGTGTCGTATATTTTAGGTGTATATTTTAAGCCCTTTTTTAACACTTATTTTAGCCAAGTTTTAAATTTATAAAACACGATATTTCACTAACACTAAACACACATATGGGCAAGTGCACCCATCGTTGAGTGTAGTATAGCGTTGGTAAGATACCGAGGTCGTCCAAGGACACAAGAGCTTTTAGTACCGGTTTATCCTCAACGTCTAACCAAAATAAAAGTTTGGAAAAATGTTTTAAACTAAGAAAAATAAAAACTAACTAAAATGCTGAAAATAAAATAAAAACAGATAGACAAGATGAATCACTTGGTTCCGACTCGTATCTAGTATAACCTTTGATTATTTCCTCACTTTTGCACATAATTAAGAGATTATCTTAGTTATTGTAGTAGGCCCCTCTTTTGAAGGTGACGTTACCCTCACCCCAGTAGTTTGAGTCAGCAGGGATACAATCCTAAAGGGGTGGATTATTGGAAGATAATGAATTAAGTTATTAATGCAGTATTGTGGTAGGCCCCGCTTTTGGCGGTGACGTTACCCTCGACTAAGTAGTCTGAGTCAGCAGGGATACAGTCCTAAATAGCCGGGTTATAGTATTAATAGTAGTTAACTTATGAGGGGATCAAAGAGTTTGGACCCCCGCCATCCAATACCGTGAAGTATTGAAGGAGGTCCTACTAAATTTGACCCAGGTCCATTGCAGGACCTCTAAACGCTGAACAATGGCAAGACCTTTACCAAACCGTTCCCTTAACCCCCTACCAGGTAGCTAACATACCTCCATATAGACCGTGGAGATATGAATGGTGAAAATCCTTTATTTTATATAGACAGTAAAATAACGCCAAGACACCACGGACAAACGATAAGGAAAGATCACCTTCAACATAAGTAACTAGTTATTAAAGTCATTAATACAAAACCAAATAAAAAGTGCAAAAGATTAGAAATAAAAAGTATTATACTAGACACTTTGTCTTCACCAAGTGATGTAAGAGACTTAGGCAAACATGGCCTTGATTGTCAAGAACTCTTACGATCAATCTTGGATCCCGAGACGACTCACACACTCTATGATGGACAATGGATGATGGTGGTGGATGATGGTGTTGTGATGGTGGTGGGTGGTGGATGAAGTGTGAGAGAGGTGGTGTGCCAAGGGATGAGTTGCAATGAAACCAAGCACTCCTATTTATAGGCTGAACAGAGGCCTGGGCACGGCCCCGTGTCCACTGGGCACGGCCCCGTGCCTGTCTGACACTCTCTCTCTTCATTAATTGTAATTCGCAATTACAATTAATGCGCCTACAGTACTTTCGGCACGCCCCCCGTGTCCGCTGAGCACGGCCCGTGGTGGGCAATAGAAGCTTCTATAGGTTTGTCTTTTCTGCTGCTTCTTGGGCACGGCCCCGTGCTGGCTGAGCACGGGGCGTGTTCAGCCTTCTGTTTTCTCTATTTTGCTTTGGAAGGTGCCGTTGAGGGTTCGGGCAATCCACTAATGTTCCTTTTCTTGTATTTATGTTGGATTTAGCTGTCTTTTTGCTTCTTTTGCGTTTTTGAGCTCATTTAATCCTGAAAATACAAAAGGAAGACAAAAACACTCTTTTTCCAATATTAGTACTAAAAAAGGGTTAGTTTTATGCCTCATTTGATGTAATTTATATGTTGCATTTTACACACATCAGGCAACCACATCCCGGGCCGAGAGAAGGCCCAACCCACCAAGCCGCATCGGCAAGGTTGCGATCGGCCACTGGAGTTCACCAAAAAAAGGTCCCCCACATACGACAATGTCTTCTATTGCCTCCCGAAGACCTTTATCAAAACATGAAACATAATCATCCACAAAGGGGGCCTGGCAAGTTTGCAAACCAAATAGCAATTTTCCAACCCCCATACAAGATCTAAGTAAGAGGAGTTCGCTTTGAAGATCCCGCAACAAGGGAAGGTGTCCCATAATGTCAACAGCTCGCGTTGCCCTCTTAGCCGCTAGACCACTAATAAAACTGGTATCACGACTGACTGCCCCTCCTAGCAGTTTGACATCTTTCTCTGGCCTCCCAATCTCACTAGGGAAAAGCCCTGGCCGGACCTTCACCCTGTTGCATGTCGGCCAAAATACCTCAGTTTTTTTCTAATATTAAGCCATAGCCCCAACGTCGGACCCTCCGAACCGATGATGTCAAGAGCTTTATCAACCTGAACAGCGTCCCCGATAATCATCCCGTCATCCAAGTACCAAGCATGGAAGGGGAGTTTTCAGTTTTCCTGCACCTGATGCACTAAGGGTGTAAGGTTAGGGCAAAAAGCAAAGGTCCCAAAGGATCCCCTTGCTGGACCCCCGTGAATGCCCTGATGCGGTCATTCCCCACATATAGCCTAGCAGGTTGGGCATACAAAAATTAAACCCACGGGAATATGGAGGGGCAATGGCGATGGACCTCGCGAAGCAAAACCGAACGGTCAACTAAATTAAAAGTGTTGGAAAAATCAACCGTAAGCATGGCCAGCGAGCCATCTAAATGAAAAGAATTAAGGAACCTGTTAGCGCTGTGTAGTAGGGGTGTGCAATAACCGAACCGTTAACCGAAACCGAACCGAAAACCGACAAAACCGAACCAAAATTAACCGAAACCGAATTAACCGATAGTCGGTTAACGGATATTCTTTTTACCATCGGTTAACCCGAAATTAACCGAACCGAACCGAATCATTTTTTTTATATATTTCTAGCATTTATACATCTATTTCATGTGTTTCATGTTTTATACTTTAATTTCATGTAATAATACATCAATTTCATTTATTTATGCCTTCATTTCATTTATTTATACATTCATTTAATTTATTTATACCTCCATTTTATGTATTTAAACATCTATTCATACATTTATACCTCCATTTCATGTATTTATACATCTATTTCATGTATTTATACCTCCGTTACATGTATTTCTAAGCAAAAAATTTAGCCGTTGTTTGAATTGGTTATTAACCGAAAATTAACCGAACCGAACCGAAAACCGACAAATTAACCGAATTAACCGAACCGATTAACCGATGACTTCGGTTACGGTTACGGATAATGCTAATAACCGAACCGAACCGAACCGTGCACACCCCTACTGTGTAGCACCACCTCCTCCCCATTGGGGACCCCCACCCAAAATTAGTAGTCCCCCAAGTACTTAACAGCTTATTTCCCAACTTTTTTCATTGCTACTTTGGAGACCAATCTTCTCCAAATTGCCCCCACAGCCACAACAATGGGGCGAATCCCATTATCAAGCTTCAACAAAGGGGTTAGGGGGCGAAGCAACAAAATCCGCGAGCATCCTAGGACATAACCACCCTAGCCAAAGGTTTACCACTTCAGTTATGGCTATAAGAAGTCCCGAGGCAGTCGCCGACCCCTCGCCGCTAAAAGTGTCCAACAGGTGTTGGGCCCGAAGGCCATCTAGCCCACAAGATGTCATTTCCCGAAAGATTTCACACACCTGTGAACGCAGTCTTCATCAACGGATAACGCAGGTTGGGAAAGAGGGGTTGAACGGAGGTTCGGGAGCGGCGTGAAGGGATGTTTGTCGATAAGGGCTTGCAAGGTAGATTCTCCTCAGGGAGCAACCCCACTGGAACACAACACCTTAACCGCAGCAGTGAAATGACAATCACTCACTTTCCTGAAACATTGCTTGATGTTGGAACTGACCTCCTCAGCTATCTCCCGGTGTGCCTCCCCTCACGCACGACCGCTTCTCCACTATCGGCGATGAGGGAATGGACCAAAACCTAAAAACCATAGCCCTCCTTCAACATAGCTAAGGCCCGAAAAATACTATCACATTGCAAGGACTTTCGATTACCCGACCTTCGCTCTTGACTGGAAGACGGCTTAACCACCTTAAGGGTACAACGGGGTACGAGCAAGAGTTTGACCCAACTTTCAACAGTCCCAGGGGAAGCTACTACTTTATGGATGGCACCTGTCAAAGCTTGTGCAAATGCTAAACGACAACTTGGGGGGATGCTCTTAACAGTTCGAACAGGAAGGGATAAAACACGTTTAAGGAGAGCGACATCTCACATCACTCTCTGCGGGGTCCTAAGCTCAAAAACCATCACAGGATCTTGGGGCCTTAGGATCCCCACGACAATATGCTCATCAGACCCGGATTTCCTAGAGAACGTGAAAACACGATCAGGATGATGACACCTTCTACTAAGTGCGTGTGTCTTCATGCACCTCCCACACAACCAATATCCAAAAACCCGCAGGCTTTCCCCACATTCGAAAATAAGTCTAAATCCTTGGAAAGCGCATCCTGAAGGGATTCTTTACAATCATCTTTAAAATGAAATTGCTGAAAATGCGCGATCAATCGGTTATACCCAGAAGACCCAGGCTTGTTGATGTGCGCGATCAATCGGTTATACCCAGAAGACCCAGGCTTGTCTGTCTGCTTTTACTTTTATTTTTATTTTTCAGCAATTTTTAGTTTATATTTAAATCTTTTTCTAAAATTTTGATTTGATTAGACGTTGAGGATAAACCGATACTAAAAGCTCTTGTGTCCTTGGACGACCTCGGTATCTTACCAACGCTATACTACGCCCACGATGGGTGCACTTGCCCATATGTGTGTTTAGTGTTAGTAAAATATCGTGTTTTATAAATTTAAAACTTGACTAAAGTGTAAAAAGGGCTAAAAATATAACTATAAATTATATACACACCGACACACATCAAGTTTTTGGCGCCGTTGTCGGGGACACAAGGATTTTAAGAAAGTTAGGAATCAACGGCCTAATCGTTTTTTCTGTTTTTTTTAGGATTTTTATAAAATTTTCAGCTTCTGCAGAACTCAACACGGGTCGTGCCCACTGAACACGCCCCGTGCCCAATCTTTGGTACTAGCAATCACGTTTTAAGTCAGACAGTAGCTGAACACGGGGCCGTGCCCACTCAACACGCCCCGTACCCAAGCTTCAGTTACTGAAAACAGAACCGTAAGATCCCGACGGTTGGTAATTTCTGACACAAACATGAGTGATACTGATATTTTTTACTTTCGGCACTCTTATGGTACGTGGTGTCAAATATGTGGTGGCCCCCTTAAAGATTTAGAATGTTATTTTCTAAATTATAAGCCCCATTATATAGACCCATTGTTTTCCTGTAGCCTTAAGAGGGGCGAAAGTAAAAATAATCCTTATCTCTCCCTCGAATGCTCTCAATCGAATCTTCTAGGAGAAATGCTTCTTGATGAATTATTTCAACTAGACGATTTAATTCTTAATTGGTTAAAAGAACTTGAGTTGGACTTTCCATCTCAAGACGATACCCAAGAAGAATCGTTGGGATCACATTCGAATAAAAACAACTTCGTTGTTCCCGATATTACCTCTAAATCTAGCGAAGACTTGAGCGATAGTCGTCCCTGTGTCGATTGTGCCGTGAAGGACTCCCCATCGACTTCGTTCGGTGCATACATAGACCTGAGCGATTCGGCATACACCTTCTTTAACGAGAGCCCGGGAAAGGGTTGGACTTGTCCACCTACATTTAGCATAGGAATCATCCTCACCGACAACCTCTTGCGTTCTCGTCTTAATCTAGAGCAATTAAGGTATCTCATGCACTTTGGGGTTGTTCTATCCAGTAAGGAACCGCCCGATCCGGATAAATTCCTTAGAAATAGACGAAACTTCATAAACAGCCTTTAGACACGGGGCCGTGTCCAGGTCAACACGCCCCCGTGTCCACCAAAAGATTCCTTTCTGACTTTTTGTCAGAATACGAACAAAATGTGTCAGGATCCTGCCTGCACACGGGGCCGTGTCCAGCCGACATGGGGCCGTGTGCAGCGTTCTGTCGTTTTCTATAAATGCAGCCAAGAATCCTGCACATTTGGACCATTCCAGGGACAGAGATTTGGTGAGATCTTCACACATACCATCCTAGGTATTTTCTAAAAGAAGTTTCTCAACAACCATCTTGTCCTTTCCTCTCTTGTCCATTCCCTTCTTCTTCATTTTTTTTACCTCAACACCTCCATTAGAGCTTGAGGTCACCATGATTCCAAGCTTTATTGTGATGTTTGTTAGGTTTTTGTGCAAGGAATCTTGTTAAAAATAAGTTTTACAACATTGTTTTAAGTTATTTCTGCTAAAAAACGCTTCTTAAGTTGGAAAAATAATTTGAAACTCCAAGATTCCTTGTTCCAAAACCTACAGAAAGGTGAACACGGGGCCGTGCTCAATGAGCACGGGGCCGTGTTCGAGGTTGCTGTTTCTTTAAATGAACTCTTTTCAGTTTATTTTCGTAGAATGTCGAGCCAAAACAGTGGAACTTCGTCAGCACATTCCAGAAACAGTCGAAGAAAACGGAGGTCCTCAATTAAAGCAACTCTCGTACGCTACGTGATGGCATTACACGTGAAGCTCTTGATGAGATGACATCGGTAGAGAAGGTCCTCATAGACCGTATAAATTATCTTACGGTGGGGTTGGAAAACAGTTTTCAAGAAATCAACCTCTTGAATCAGAGGTTGAACATTCTTGTGACACCTCCCATGGAGCCAATCCTCCCTCAAGAGGATTGGAACCTAGCACTTGGAGTCAACAATCCCACCGGATGGGATGACATTCCAGCGGAGCCTCCTCTTGATGAATTGCAAGAAGTCCCGGTGGTGGTTGCACCCCCTCAAACTGATGCCAACGAGCCCGCCTTTCTTCTCCCAAAGGAGATAGAGGAGTGGCTCGCCGACGTATGAGGAACCCATATCCGGAGGAAGAAGTTTTTCGAGCCGCATCCAACCGAGAGAATTATCTTTTCGGAAATTTTGCTAATAAAATAAAGTTTAGGCTAGAACTTCTTGGTTTAGATTTCTTGTGTTTCTTTTGACCTATTTATCTAGAGTTTTAATTTATTAGGATTATTATGTAACTTTCTCTATTTGAATGAATGATGGTTTTAATTGATTTGGTGTTTGGATGATGTTGTAATGGTCAAAACACACTGGGGATGGTGAAAGATACCAAGGGAAACTTGAACCAGCACGCCATGCACAAAAACAGGGCCACCAGACAATTTTTCTTCATTACAGCAAGTTCAGCACGGGGTCGTGCTCATCCAACACGCCCTGTGCTCAACCATCTGCCGAAAAATGCCCAGTTCAGGTACCTGGACACTGGGCGTGCTCACTGAACACGCCCCCGTGTCCAGCCTCTGTTACTTTGTTTTATTTTCTGTTACTGGAGATTTGAACACGGGGCCGTGCCCGGACACCACGGGGCCGTGTCCAGACGCCCAGTAACATAAATTTTTGCTTTTTCACATCTTTTTACACATTTAATCAACCTAAAAATTTATTTTTGGGACACATTGAGGACAATATGTAATTTAAGTGTGGGGGGATGCTAAAACCTTGAATTTTGCAAGTCCTAACTACAAGCCGTACACAAAACTCTATTGGAACCGTTAAGCACCCCAATTTTTTTCAAAAAACTTCTCATTTTTTTTACTTATCTAGGTTTAATTTGGGAATTTCAGGTTTTAAAGGTTATATTTTTACAAATTTACAACCGATAGCGTCGTGATAAAAAGAACCAACATAAGAAAATTATGAAACGGCATGACAAATCTAGTTAAAATTTGATTATATATACTTGATCACATAAAAACTCATTCCCACAAAAAGTGAGTTTTGAGCCTTTATTGAGCATACAAATATACATCTTTAAACTAAATGCTCATTTTTCGTTTTTTGTGTGAATAGCCGCTTGGTTCTTACGACTCTAGAACTTGCCACGACGCTACATTCCCGGTCCTTACCAACTTAAACCCGAGTAAGTAAATGATGGAGGCATTAGGACTAACCCTTTTTATTTCTACACCATTATTTTTCTTTTTTTACCACCTACCCAAAATCCCCCTAGTTAACCCCTTTGAGCCTAAACCTTTTCATTTCTTAACCCAAAACAATCACCCTTTTACCCACCAAAACCCTTTTTCATTTTAAACCCTTTATTTTAGTAACAAAGCTCAGTTTTTCTTATGACTTCTTTATCAAAAAAAAAAAAATGATGATGAAGCCAAAAGAAATAAACAAACAAGTTCATCAAAAAGAACTTTGTTTAAAGAATTTCTTCATCAAAAATAAAAAGTTACAAAAATAAAAAGTCTTACGAAAACCGACGCTTTTTACGCCTTTCGCCCTTTTCTACTAACCACTAACCCAACCACCTACCTTTAACCCAAGCCTAACCCTTCCCCCAAAAGTCCTCTTGATATTTACAAAGGTGTATAGTTAAAAAAGGAGAGGATTGATTGCTTGGCAAGCTTATGGTAGGAGTAAGTTCCATGCCGCTCTCGAGTGTTTCACTAAAATACATCTTCGGCCGAGTGTTGAGTGACCCCCCGTGAGGTATGTGAACTTGTATATAAATGGAATTTTAAAGAGGCATGTTATGCCCAAATAAATAATTTCTCTTATGTAACGTTTTAAATAAATCATGACGAATAGGTTTGTAAATAACATAAAAATAAAACCTAATAAAAATCTTGGAATCTCGACACTCTATGCCAAGCCCAAAAACCTTCTCTTCTACCCATTCCATTTGGGAGTGTTAGCCACATTATAAAGGGTTTTGCTTGAGGACAAGCAAAGATTCAAGTGTGGGGGCATTTGATGTGCGCAAAATGCAACATATAAATTACATCAAATGTGGCATAAAACTAACCCTTTTTTAGTACTAATGTTGGAAAAAGTGTGTTTTTGTCTTCCTTTTGTATTTTCAGGATTAAATGAGCTCAAATGAACAAAAGAATAAAAAAGACAACTAAATCTAACATAAATACAAGAAAAGGAATAAACGTGGCATGCCCGACCCCCCGACAGCATCTTCCCAAGCAAAAACAAGAGAACAGAAGGCTGAACACGCCCCGTGCTCAATGAGCACGGGGGCGTGCCCAAGTGTCTGCAGAAAAGACAAAGTTGTAGAAGCTTCTATCACCCACCACGGGGGCATGTCCAGCGGACACGGGGCCGTGGTCAACTCTAAGATTCGCAGAATCTAGGAAAATCTTGAAAGTACAGATACGCTTCTGCACACGGGGCCGTGCCCAGCGGACACGGGGGCGTGGTCAACTAATGTAGACAAACTGCATTTAATGAAGAAAGAGAAGATGGATGGACATGGGGCCGTGCCCAATGGACACGGGGCCGTGTCCGGGCTTCTGTGCAGGCTATAAATAGGGGTGTTTGGCTCATTTGCAAACCATCCCTTGGCAAACCACCCCTCTCACACTTCACCCACCCACCACCACCACCACCACCATCACAACCCACATCCACCACCATCATCCATCATCTATCATAGAGTGTGTGTAGTAGTCTCGGGATCCAAGATTGATCGTAAGAGTTCTTGACAATCAAATGCCATGTTTGCCTAAGTCTCTTACATTACTTGGTGAAGACAAGCATTTAGTGTAATACTTTTTATTTTTAATCTTTTCGCACTTTTTATTTGGTTATGTATTAATGACTTTAATAACTAGTTTCTTATGTTGAAGGTGAAACTTCCTTATCATTTGTCCGTGGTGTCTTGGCGTTATTTTACTGTCTATATAAAATAAAAGATTTACACCATTCATATCTCCATGGTCTATATGGAGATATGTTGGCTACATGGTCGGGGGTTAAGAGAATGGTTTGGTAAGCGTCTTGCCTTGTTCAGTGTATAGATCCTGCAAGGACCTGGGTCAAGTTTAGTAGGACCTCCTTCAATACCCACTGGTATTGGATGGCGGGGGTCCAAACTCCTTGATCCCCTCATATGTAAACTACTATTAATATATTAACCCGGCTACTTAGGACTGTATCCCTGCTGACTCAGACTACTTAGCCGAGGGTAACGTCACCTTCAAAAGAGGGGCCTACCATATTATGCATTAATAACTTAATTAATTATCTTTCAATAATCCAACCCTTTAGGATTGTATCCTTGCTGACTCAAACTACTAGGTTGAGGGTAACGTCACCTTCAAAAGAGGGGCCTACTACAATAACTAAGATAAACTCTTAAAAAGTGCAAAAGTGCGAAGATAATCAAAGGTTACACTAAAGGCGAGTCGGATCCAAGTGATTCATCTCGTCTATCTGTTTTTACTTTTATTTTTATTTTTCAGCAATTTTTAGTTTTTATTTAAATCTTTTTCTAAAATTTTGATTTGATTAGACGTTGAGGATAAACCGGTACTAAAAGCTCTTGTGTCCTTGGACGACCTCGGTATCTTACCAACGCTATACTACGCCCACGATGGGTGCACTTGCCCATATGTGTGTTTAGTGTTAGTAAAATACCGTGTTTTATAAATTTAAAACTTGACTAAAGTGTAAAAAGGGCTAAAAATATAACTATAAATTATATACACACCGACACACAACACTTGTCATCTTTACACTCGTGGAAGTTCCTAAAGGGGCATAGCCACACTCTGTTGGACGAGGTGGAGCCAACATCCCCTTTAGAGGCACTGGATGCCTTGCTCCCACCCTTAGCAGAGCCCATTGGAAACAATCAAAACGAAAAGTGATAACAAGTCCCCCGTCTCGAGGTGAGGAGGAGGCCAGGTATCAACCCGCCCAAGAAACGAAGGAGATGAAAGCAACCTACAGTTGCTCACCCTCCAGAAACCCCACCAAGAAAGAGCTACGTCATGAGTGCGCCACTTGCTGCAAATCCCAATTTTAACTTGAACAAGAATCAATTCCTCAAGAGCCCTAAAATGTTCCCTTTTTTGCTCCAACCAATTGTAGCCAAAATTTTCCAATAAATTTCAAGATTTCTCCGACCCAGAACAAAACAAAACAAAGCAAAGCAAACCCACTTCTAGATTACAAAATCAAGAAGGCCATGGTAGTAGTATTAAAAACTTTAATAAGCTCTGCCAAAGGTAGGAGCATGTGCAATTTTAGATCTAGCTAATTAGCCTAAATTAAATTACAAAATCATAAAGCACACCCACTTCTACATTAAAATATGTTCCCCTAAGGCTAACCGAAAATTAGCCTCACCAAGTACATACAATGCAATTTCAGATCTAGCTAATATCAAAATGTGCAATTTTATATGAATTTTTTTTAACCTGATGAAACAGTGGTTAACCAAGAGAGGTTAATTCACTGGTCTCGTCAAGTAGGGTTAATCCCTTCTTTCCGAGGATCGATGGCTGGATCGTCCGCTGATCTGTCTCCTGCACAAGGAAAAACACACCGTGACTCGTAACAAGGAGAAAGGGGTGGGGGGTGCTCCTTGTTACCACTCTCCGGCGTGAGAATCAGTAATTTGCTTGGAAAGAAAAGTGTGTGATAGTAGTAGTAGTGAGAGAGTTGATAAGCGATACCTCAAACCTGGTCCGGGATGGGTATTTATAGCCGAGGAGTAAAGGAGGGTAATTGAGTGGCTAGACTGACAACGCGCCGCCCTTATGCAGGTGTGTCAGGCTTGTCGGTCGCGGAGGTGAAGCCACGTCCTACTGCGGTGTCAGTCTGTTGCTTACGTATGGGCTGACAGGCGACTGTCATTGGTGCCACTTGCACTGTGGTGTCAGTCCCACTTGCCTCGTGGGCAGGATGCCGTGCCGCGCCGCATCGCTGCTTTCGGTAACTGCTGTTGTTTCCGCGTTCTCACTCTGGCCAAGACTGTAGGATGCGGTGCTAGGCCGCATCGCCACTTGTGGGTGACTGTTGCTATTTGTCCAGATCCCTTGTCATGACGAAAATGTTCCAAGGATGCGGTGCAAGGCCGCATCGCTATGTGTACACCCATTTTCATACACAAGGTAAGTCTTCTCATCACTTGACAGATTGGATCTGACCGCTGTGTTCGCGCGTGCCCGCACGGACACAGATAAGTTCTTGGCGGTGGGGGTTTTTGATAATGGTAATGGTCACTCGTGGCCATGCTGGCGCGAGATCTGGGACCATACCCCTTCAAGTCCCCCCAGTCTAGTGTTGTTTCATCATGCAAGATGCATGTGGGAGGAATACTGGACTATGAGGTCGATTGGGTACTTTGGAAGTTGGAGAAGATTCTAAGCCATGCTGATGGCTCCTGCTTCAAGTAAATCAAGTTGGGGATCTGGTAGAGTCGTGTGACGTCTCTTCCGTACCGGTGAGCAAGTTCCGTTTGATGCGGAATTCTCAGCCGAGGATTTTGAGCCGGTAGTATGGTCTATCTTTTTCTGATGTCATAAGGGTTGGTTGCCACCTGTTGGTGTGCCGAACCAACCTTTGAGACAGTGACTGAAGATGTCAGTGGCCGCAACTCTAGTTGTAACCTCTGCGGTAGCGGATGCAATGCTGTAAGTGCCTTGCTCTCGCTTTATGTTAATCAACTGGACATGGAACGATGATCCCTATTTTGTGGGGCATTCGTGTTCTTCCAGTTTAGCTCTCAAGTAACCGCACGTCCTTTACGGTTACCTCATTCCCTTACATTGTTGGCCATGTTTCGTCGAACAATGTGAATCGTTCACTTGAACTTTGGGCAAATAAACATGGGCATAGGCCTGGTAGTGCCCACCATTGTTTATTCTATGCGGTCCATAGGTGGGCAAACAAAGTCATAAGCAGACTTGTTACCACTGTTGCTTGGCTGCTCAAGGAGACCACCTTAGATAGTTAGGAATCTGGGTGAAACTAGTCCGCATGCGTTCTGTAGCCACTTTCCTTCACGTTTAGTTGGAAAGCAGTTTATCTGGAAGTAGCCTCACTCATCTATGTGATGACTGAGTCGTGGCTCTTCCGTAGCTACCGTTCGCGTAGTTACATTTCGCCGCAACTACTCATGAGTGTCTGCGGTTTGTATCAGAAGACTCGCTTTAAAAGAGTGTTCTGCTTTGGTGTAGCTCTTGAAGGATCAGGAATCAGGGTTGCTGATGTGCGGTCGCTCATCATACTTATCATTTTCCCTATGGAGAAGTTGTTTGCGTCCCCACTGTGGTTGTGAACCGGACACAAGGAATTTGAAGCTTGAAGAACTTCAAGGTAATGCGATTTTGCTGTTCCTGAGAAGCGGTTTTCGCAGTTCAAAGAACAACGCTGGTTCTGAGTATTTGACACACCTGTGCGGGCTCGTGTGTGTCATCTCCGCATATTCCACGTGTGCTCGTGGGTATATGAGGATATTGGTTATTCCCCTTTACATAGTGTAAATATATATTTTCTATTTTTTGAGGGGATGTAAAAAACGACATGCGGTCTAGGTTATAGTTTAAGAAACCATAAAAAACCGTATGCCGCGTACATAAGAGTTGTCTTCATTTGTAGCTTTTGTAAATGTTGTAGTCCGCACGTGCGAGTTGGTGGGATTTGCCTGGCATGTGCTGAAACGAAAGGACGTTTGCACTGCCCAAGGCAATCACTGCACTGTAGCGGAAGTGTAAGAGTCTAGTAATGTCAGGAGCGTGGGCGGCCATGCGCGCGTGGTAACTGTCAGCGGAACCGTCGCTGTACACGTGGCGTCGCATAACTCGTTGCTTTTTTGTACGACGTTTCGATTACTGTGATGCATTAATTGCGATGAGTATAAAAGGGGAAACCGTTTGGGGTTTCCCCTCACTTCTTCAAAAATTCAAAAAAATTTCTGGCAAGAGAAAGTGAAAACCTTCATCTTCTCCGATTAATCCTCTGTGTTTCCGATGAGGTTTCTTTGAAGTTCCTGACTTGACCACTCCGGGTGAAAACCCTGAACCTTCGTCGCCGGTAGCGGCGGAGGAGGAGGAAGGTAATGTTCCGGGGGAGAAATTACCAGTGTTGAGGTGGCCGAGGGCGTCATTCGAGTTCCTGATGAAGGATATTCAGATGCCACCGGAGTATGGGGCCATCTACCCACAAGAGGGTGACACTGCCGCCGATGCTCCGGCGGGGTATGTCACCCTATGGGCTGATTTTTTCGGAGTTTGTAACCTCCGGTTGCCATTGACGGTGTTTTTCGCTGAAGTTTTGGAGTGGTATAAACTCCATATTTCTCAACTGAGTCCCTTTAGGATGGTCCGGATTCGAAACTTCGAGTACACTTTTCGTGCTTTTGGTATAGAACCCACCGTCGGAGATTTCCGACGGTTTTATCAGTTGAATGTGTCGATGGGTTTCTTCTCTTTCCGTCAATGGGGTGGGAGCCCTAAGTTGATGGTCCCTCCGAAGGGTCTAACGAAGTGGAAGACCAAGTTCTTCTTCGTTAAAGCTGCTGCCATTACTGCAAGGTTGCAATTCAGAAACGTAACGAACACGATCATAACGGAGAACATCAGTCTCCCCAGAGCGGATACGGTGGACTGGTTCCCGAATTTGCGGATCCTTGGTTGGGTGAAGGTGGATAATCCGTAGTTGTGGGTGCTGCAGATGATGCTAGGGAGGATGAGCAGGAAAGCAAGGTCGGTTGTGTGGGAGAAAAGTGGTGGTAAGTATCTTTCTTCCTGTGCGGTTTCTTGGTTCTTTATCTTTGTTACCGAGATTATGTAAATTTACTATCAAAGGATGCTCCCCTTTGGAGAATGTTTCACCCAGACTTTAAGGGTAAAGTTGTGACGGTTGCATGTGAAGATGGTGAAGAAGGGTTTAATGTCACCATTCGCGGCAATTTCCGGGTGCCTAAGCAGGCTGCACTGGGGGTGGTGTTGCCGCAGGGCAATGGTATAGTTTGTACTTCCTTATTTGTGTTGTAAACCATCTATCTTTGCTAAGTGTTTTGTGATGAATGGAACGCAGGATATCTTCGGGCCTTGGGAGACCCTGAGGCGGTTGGCGTTCCCAAACAGCAAGTGGCGAAGCATGGTGATAAATGGTTTCGCAAGCCAAAGAAGCCGCAAGAACCGATTGTTGTTCCTCCTTTGGTACCGGAGGTGGCAGGTATCTCTCCTACTCGTTTACGCAGCTACAACGATTACGTGGTAGTGTCTGACACCCTTGAGGGTTTGGGTGTTCCAGGTGGTGGTGCGGTTGCGGGTGGATCCTCTGCGGGTTCTAAACCTGCTGATGATAAGAAGAGCAAGGGAGATGCCTCTACTGCCAGTGGGCAGAAAGGTCCGAAGTTGAGAAGGACCCGGGGGGTTGCGATCTCGAAGCCAACACCTATGGTTACAACTGGTAAGTTGAATACGTGTTGACAAGTGTTTGCCATTTTAGCTTGTAACTTATAGATGTTCTTTTCTTTGTTGTAGAACCGTGTGAGGAAACTTTTTCCTTTTTTGACGTTCCTCCTTCTCCCCCGCGAGACGCGGCTGTGGACGCGGGAGTCCACAAGGAGGGTAGAAGAAACCCTTCTATTGAAGTGGTTACTCCGCCATCTGCGCATGCGGAGGATACTGGGAAGAAGGCCGCGGGTCAAACGATTATCGATACGGTGGATTCATCTGACAATTTAATTGAGCAGGGTGATACTGATGTTAGGGGGGTGATAAACCGAAGTCCCCTGATGCTGAGAAGCCAAAATCCCCTGTTGCCGAGAAGGTTTCTGGTTCCGCCTCCGCGGGTACGGGTTTTGAAGATGAAACGTCCATTCAGCCTGGTGAGACTGAATTGGAATTTTATTATCGTTCTTACGCGGAAAACCGGAGTGTGAATTATCATCGTCCCCCTTGGACTGTTATGCAAGGGGATGATATTTCGAACTATCCTTCCACTTGCGGGGATATCTTAAGCGGTTTGGGCACTCCTTTTGAGGTTCTTCATGCCCGCGGTTTGCCTCGTGAGAACCGGATAAACCAACTCTCCTCCATGCTTGTTGGAAGTTCTATAATTGCGAATGCAATTATAGAAGATTACAAGGTCTTGGGCCGCAAGGAGGAGGAAACCATTCGCCTGCGGGCTGAGGCTGAGGCAATGGTGAAGGCTGCTGCTTGTGAAGGTGCGGAGCGGCTTGAAAGAGAGAAGGCTGCTTTTGAGAAGTTAAAGCAGACTGAAACTTGGGCTGCAACTGCTGGCCTTAAACAGGTTCGTACTCTTGACAAATTGCTTTCTGATGAGCGCAAGTGTTGGAGGGAAGCTTGCACTCGAGAAATTGAAAAACTTTTCCGTGTTCGTAAGGAGCTGACTAATCTCAAGGCGGCGAATGCTGCTTTGATAAAGGAAAAGGACGCGGCCGAAGCGGCTGCCAAAGAGGCAGGGAGGCGGAGGCACGCAGTGCCAAGGCGCTTGAAGAGGCGGATGCCGACCGCAACAATTTGAACAAAGCTGTTGAGGACCTCAAGGTATGAACTGCGATTATACTTGAGCTTGTTTCTTTGTTTCACAAGTATAATTGATCGTCTCTGTATATTTGTGTATGCTTTGTTGTCGAAAGGTTGAAGTGCAGAAACGGGTGACCATTCTTGAGGAGGTCACTGCCCGCGCGACTGAAGCTGAAGCGCGGGCAAGGGAAATTGCTGAGGCTAGAAATAGTTTGACTACTTCTCTGGATCAGCTGAAGGCAAATCGTGATTGGATGCACGATCACGGTATCGGGCATGTAAGTATACGGTGCCTTTGTTATCTTTGGCTTTGCTTTAGCTAACCTTGCTACATGTGTTTTGCAGATTGTTGGAACCATTCTTGATGCGCCTGAGAACGCAGCTGCCGTTAATGAGCTTAAGGAGTGTGCGCGGGAGGCAGGGTTCAAGGCTGGCTACAATCAGTGCATTGCCCATTTGAACCCCTTTTCCAGAGTAAATTTACTGATGAAAGATCTGGGTTCCATGGCGTAGATACTGAAGCTCGGTATGTCACAGCCGTTAATGCATACAGCAACTTGTCCCTTTCCGCTATTGAAGATATTGAAAAATGCTTGGAGGCGGAAGATTACGTGGAACGTTTGCGGCTGTTGTATGAACCTCCTGAGGAGGAGGAAAACGCTGGCGGTGATGCGGGCACCAGTGGCACAAAAGAAGACTAGGTTGGCCTGCGAGCCCTTTTTTGGTTTTTCTCTTTTGATGTAAATGTTTAGAGAAAAGAAAAAAATTTGTAAATTTTCTTATGCACCGCATCGGTGTAGAAATATTTTGGAATATAAAGTTTGATCTTTTCGCTCAATTGTACAAGAGTTTTACTTCTTGCTTCTTTGAACATATGCGAGTTAATATTTTGTAAGGCCAAAGCTTAAGGCCTTTGTGAATAACATTAAGTCTGAATTTGTCATTTGCATATCTAAGTGATATTTAAGTATGTGCGGCTCAAAGTGTGTAAGTAAAGAATATTTACTTTATCTTTGTGTGAGCACGGGTGAGGTAGTATTTATTTAAGGCCAATGTTTTAGGCGCATGTAAATAATACTAAGTCATCATTTGCCATTTGCATGTCTAGGTGGCATGCAAGTATATTAATAACTCTGTTGGCTGTAGAGCGCGGTTGAGTATACTCTACACCTTTGTCGTGTGAGTATTAGTCAATTCCCGTTCTTATCCCGTTAGGGTTTAGGAATTGTTTAAGTTTGTAAAAAACCGTCTGTGCGTATCCTGCCGGATAGACACTGATGTTTTGCCTTTGCTGGCCTATTACAATATTTGTGTGTGGTCACCACTTTGTGTGGGTTTCACGAATGAGGATTTTGCCAATATGTTTTTGTGGATACCGCAAAGTGGAACACACATTTGTAATAGAAAGATAAACAATATTGAATTGAATTGTTCATTTATTTATTGACAAATGGCCTGCGGGCTGATAGGTTACATGGAAAATGTAAACGTAGCTTACATGTAACAGCGTCGAAGTTGCTGTGCGTTCCATGTTCTTGCGATGGGTTCTCCTTCTAACGTTTGTAATCTGTATGCGCCTTTGCCCAAGACCTCTTGGATGAGGTAGGGTCCTTCCCATTTGGGGGCAAGTTTCCCTAGGCGCTCTGCGTTAGAGGCCTCATTGTCCCAAAGGACATAGTCTCCCGGGTTGAATGTGCAGATGCGGACGCGCGCGTTGTAGTACTTTTCCAGTTTTGTTTTGTACTTGGCCTTGTTGATTGCTGCGTTTTCACGCCTTTCTTCTAAGAGGTACAAGTCAAGCCTGCGCTCGTCACTGTTGTCAATTTTGTTGACAGCTAACATTCGAGGTGAAGGGAGACCTATCTCAGCAGGGATCACCGCCTCAGAGCCATAGACTAGGCTGAAGGGTGTCTCCCTGTGACTTGTCTTCGGGTTAGTCCTATGGGCCCATAGGATACTTGGGAGTTCATCGACCCAACCGCGTCTGGCTGTTCCTAACCGTGCCTTTATGCCTTCGACTAAACTTTTATTGATGCTCTCAGCTTGGCCGTTCCCTTGCGGATGCGCCACTGAGGAGAAGACGTGTTCAATGTTTAGTTCCTTTAGCCAGTTTTGGAAATCTTCGGCCACGAAGTTGGTGCCGTTATCGGGCACGATGCACATTGGTAGACCGAAACGACAGATGATGTGTTCCCTGACAAATTTCTTTGTTATCATAGCGGTGGTAGAGGCTAGCGGTTTTGCTTCTACCCATTTGGTGAAGTAGTCGACGGCCACTATGATAAATTTTACCGCACCTGGTGCGTCTGGAAATGGTCCTACCACGTCGATTGCCCATTTTTGAAAAGGCCATGCGGTGGTGACAGGGACGAGGTTGTACTTTGGGCACAATGTCTTTGGTGCGTGTCTTTGACAATTAAAACATTTGCGCAAGACTTTAACCGCGTCCAGGTGTATGCTGGGCCAGTAATTCCCAGCGTTCATGATTTTGGCCACTACCATACGCGGCCCTGCATGTATGCCGCATATTCCGTCGTGTATCTCCTTAATGAGATACGTGACATCTTGAGGGTCGACGCATCGTAGGAGTGGCCCCAGGTATGATTTGCGGTATAAAATAACGTCCCCCATCTGATAGTGACACACTTTGTATTGTAGTTTGCGTGCCTCTGCTTTGCTCTCGGGGGTAACACCTGATTGTAGGTATGCGATGATTAGCGTCATCCAGGATGTTGTACCGTATTGGATGATGTTAACTTGGCGCAAGGGTAGCGAGGGGTTTTGCAGAATCTCAATACGTATTTCCTTCGCTAGGTGCTGGAAGCTGGTGGATGCGAGTTTTGAAAGTGCATCCGCGGGTTTGTTTTCACTCGTATTGATATGGCGAATATTGAAGGAGGTGAATTGTGATTTTAGTTGCTTGGCTTGCTCAAGGTAGAGGATCATGATGTCCCCTTTCGCGGCATAGTCGCCGCGGACTTGCCTCACAACTAGTAATGAGTCGACGTGTGCTTCCAAGTGTTGGACGCCGAGCTTGACTGCCAAGCGCATCCCTGCTAGCAAAGCCTCGTATTCTGCCTCGTTATTTGTACTCTTGAAATCGAGGCGGATGGCGTAAGTTCTTGACCATCAGGGCTTACGAGTCACAGACCTGCATCCGCACCGTCTTCGTTGGACGCACTATCGGTGTATAGTGCCCAGATGTCTGATGAGTACGGCGGGGGTGTAGGGGTTTGTTCGTCTTTGCATTCTTGAATGCGATTTGCCGGTACTTCCGCGGCGAAGTCAGCTAAAACCTGGCTTTTGATTGCTGGACGCGGTTTGTAAACCAATGTGTGTGCGCCCAGTTCGATGGCCCATTTTGCTAGTCTCCCGAAGATTTCGGGCTTGGATAGGATTTTCCCGATTCGGTAGTTGGTTAACACGGTGATAACGTGATTTGCAAAGTAACGGCGTAGCCGTCTGGATGCGTGTACCAGTGCAAGCACCAACTTCTCCATGATGGAGTATCTTGTCTCTGGGTCATTGAGTATTTTGCTGACATAATAGATTGGTGTTTGAACTCCCTCCCGTTCCACGATGAGCACCGCACCTACCGCTTTGTCGGCGGCTGATAGGTATAGGATGAGCGGTTCTTTCTTGCGTGGTGCGGTGAGAGTTGGGAGTTGGATCAAATACTCTTTCATCTCCTGGAAGGCGTTTTCTGCCTTTGCGGTCCATTGGAACTGTTCTTTTTTTAAGCAGTTCCGCAGAGTGCTGATAAAGGGGTAAGATTTAGCCGCGTGGTTAGCTAAGAATCTGTTCAACGCGGCTAGCCGGCCGGCTAGTCGTTGCATTTCCTTTATCGTAGAAAGCGATGGCATGCGCTCGATCGCCTGAACTTTTTCCGGGTTACCTTGAATCCATCTTTCGTGACGATGAATCCAAGGAACTTGCCTTCTTCCATTCCAAACAAGCATTTCCCTGGATTGAGCTTCATATTGACGCTTCGCAGAGTTTGGAATGTTCTTTCGATATCTGTGAGCATGGTATCTTCCTCCATGCCCATGACGACTAAGTCGTTCATGTATATTTCGACACTCTTGCTGATTTGATTGCCAAAAGTGTCGTTCATCAACTTTCGATAGGTTGTGCCCGCGTTGCGCAACTCGAGCGGCATTTTCGTATAACAGTAATTCCCCGTAGGGGTGCGGAATGCCGTTTTGTCTTCGTCCTCGATTGCCATCTGCACTTGGTGATAGCCTTTATAACAATCGAGGAAACACTTCCATCGGAATGGGGCAAGGTTATCGACTTTTTCGTCGATCTCTGGGAGTGCGTAACAATCTTTGGGGCAGGCTTTGTTGAGATCTTTGTAATCAACGCACATGCGCCAGCCCATGGTCGTTTTTTCGACCATGACTGGGTTGGACAACCAGGTCTGGTATTTCACTTCCCGCAGGATGCCTGGGGAGAGCAGTTCTTTGACCTGCTCGTTCATCGCCTCATTCTTTGCGGATCCAAGGTGGAGTTGGCCTTAGATCACCGGCTTGATATCTAGTAGGGTGTTCAAGAAATGTTGCGCGACTTCGCGTGGGACCTCTGTCATGTATGTGGGTGTCCATGCGAAGATGTCTTGATTCCTGAAGAGTAGTTGCTTCAGGACCGCCCTTGTGCTGTTAGATAAGGCATGACCCAATGTCACCGTCTGTTCTAGGTATCTTGCGTTAAAAACCCATTTCTCTGGTTGGGTGTTGGGGGTAAGCCTTGTTGTCTTGGTCAGACGCAGTGCGTCCGTAGACATAATCTCTCTGAGGGCATAAATTATCGTGACCCCCATCTCGGTTGGGAAACCGATGGCAGAGTGGGGGACAGACGTAATCATGTTGAAATCGCCCTGTAAGTCCCGCCCGAGTAGTACGTCGTATCGGGAGGTGTGAGGTAAAACCATGAAGTTTACCTCCTCGGTCCGCGTGTGCTTACCGTTGGTAAGGCGAACGGGGAAGGTAATTTGGCCTAGGGAGAACACTGTTTCCCCCGCGAATCCGGCCAAAGGGTAGTCCACCGGCTGCAATCGATCTTTGTCTTCCTGATCGAATTGGTTGAAGCACTGCTCATAGATAATGTCAGAAGTACTGCCCGGGTCGATGAACAACCGCTCCGTGCAGTAATGAGCTAGGTAGCCGGTGTGCCTATCGCGCGGTCCGCCTCGGAACTTGGGGAAAACGACTTGTTCGTCTTTCCAGTTGTTATCCCCTCCACTTGCCACCTTGCGCGGCCTTTACACGACCTTCATTGATCATGTGGGTTGAGGCCACATACATGGTCTTTTTTCCCGTGGAAGTGTTCTCGTCGTTGGGGTGATGCGTTTGGTCTGCTTCTGCGCAGCTGTCAACAGATGTTGCAACTTCCCCTCTTTCAGGGCTCGCTCAATCTCTAACCGGAGACTGATGCAATTGTTGGTTGAGTGGTCTGTTTCCTTATGATACTCACAGTAAAGAGTGAGATCCTGGTTCTTTTTGGACTTCATCGGTTGGGCCGGTCGCAAGAATTGTGCATCCGTAAGGAGGACTTCTCTTGGCGACTTGTTAATCTCGGTACAATTGCGGTCCCAAGATTCCTTATTAGACGCCCGTTATTCGTGTTGGGCATTGATTGTTGCCCTTGTGTCGGGCTGGTAACTGCGCGGGACGTATGGTTTGGCATCGTTGCCGCGATTCCATGTGTCTCGGTTGCGCTTGTTGTTGCGCTTGGTGTAACACCCGTCTTGCTTTTATAAGAATTTAATGTAAATACGCATGATTATATATATAACGGTACCTTACTTCAATGTAAGTACAAAATTTAAGTTCCAAAGTGATTACATACTAGATAATTACTTAACTAGTTCCACCATTCTTAGAACATGATTAGCAAATCGTTTACATTATAAACATTGTCTAAACAAGGTTAATCTAACGCGAAAGCTTCAAAAGATTGTGTTCGGTTCGAGAGCATTAACTTGACCATCATCCACGTACTTGCAATACCTAAAAGCTGGAGATTTTTAACAAAAAAATTAATATTAGAGTTCTTAGAAATATTGTTTAATCGAAACTACGCTAAAAAACGGATTCAATTAGCTAGGATACGCAAGGATTAACAAAAAAAAATCTGGGCTCTACCGTAATTTACGGTGGCTACCGTAAGTTACGGTAGTCGCTGAATAACTTTGGTCTGCCGTAAGGCAGTAGAGAACTGCCGTAACATTTTGATTTCTACCGTAAGTTACGGTAGATACCGTAACTTACGGTAGCTTCTGTAACTTTGTTGTTTTGACCCATTTATTCATTTCACCCAAACTCGCATGGACGGGATATCACTTCTTAATAAGAAGTCCCAAACCATGGGTTCCTTATCTTCAACACCTACACTCCTATCACCGGTTTGCGTATTTAGTAAATCACTATCCATCACTCGGGTTCGAAATCTTCGAGTAAGATACGACCGTTACTCGGTTTATACCTTCTCCTAATGACCCATTAGTTTCCCTTAGGAAGTTAATCATTCAAGCAAACCAAACTATCAAAATCTCGTATTCTAATATTCATATCATTAACAATAACAAAGTACCAAATAACCATATTAACGAAACGTTTAGCTACGTACTAATTAATTATTCGACCCGTTTGGCTCATCTATGGAATCCACCATTATAATGACAACCAAACGACTTTTAACCGATTTTAACCTATTCATTCAAGTAACGAACCTTGTCGTTTCAATGAACACAACCTTTATTTAACAACACAACTAAACATATTCTAGTTATCAAATTACTCAATGTAACGAATCGAGTTACATACCTTCAAGGTAAACCCTTCAAACGCAAGTCGCCACCGGCTTGTCCACTTGACGCTCCGGTGTCCTTTCCTATAGAGTTCAATCATGACATGTTTAGAACTCTCTTTAAATCATATATCGCATAATTTGCCGAAACATCGAAATTAAGCGTTTTAACTTAAATTCTCAGTTTTAAGCCTTCTTTGAGGCATTTATACAAACACTTTATAGGCAGAATTTTTCATGATTTATTAACAAGTTCATAACTTGTCATATTGCCCAAATTTTCAACAATCTAACTATCTAACATAAATATTAACCTCTATAATCCTGAAATAACCTCACATATGTCAAATTACACTAGAACAATCTCCCAATTTCCTAGTGTTTATCAAGTTCTACATAACCCACTAATCACCTACAATGGTGTTCATGAATTTTATACGAAATAAGCACAATTTCATCAAGTAATTGACTAGGGTTTGTCCCTAGACATTATTTCATTCCAAACAACTAACATGCAATCATTAATTCGAATTTCCTATGTTCATCCAGAAAATTTAGATGAAAATTTTCTACAAAATTTGCATACCTTATGATCTCTTCACTGAGGTGATCACTAATCTATGTTCGGATTTTGATTTGGGACTGAAACTGGCCTTCAATTGATCAATAGCATGAACTTAGGGTTTGAGAAGCTTGGGTCGCCCCCCTGCTTCTGGTCGATCACCAGTACACTCAATTGTGTGTTTGTGTTTTAATAAAATGTTTTTATTAAACATTAGTTTCAGTTTAAACACTTTTGGTCCCTCAATTCTCTTTAGTTCACATTTGAGTGTTTTAACTTACTTATGAGTTAATACAAGACTACTAATTAACTGAGTTATTTAGTCCCTGTTAATTCGTTCTCGTTTATTTAATACCTTCTAATTCCAATATAAGGTTTTATATTTTCGGGATGTTACAAGTCCACCCCCCTTAGAAGGGTTTCGTCCCCGAAACCAGAGTACGTACTAAATAATGTCGGGTAGAGGCGCCGCATTTCTTCTTCGGATTCCCATGTGGTATCCGAACCTTTCTTGTGTTCCCATTTGACTTTTACTTGATCGATTTCTTTGCTCCGCAAACCTTTCACCTTGCGATCTAAAATCGCAATTGGCTTTACTGCGTAGTTCAGGCTATTATCCACTTCGATGTCGTCGTAGTGGATATAAGTGGTTTCGTCAGCTAGACATTTATGAAGGTGCGATACGTGGAACGTGCTATGTATTCCACTAAACTCTTCGGGTAATTCAAGACGGTATGCAACCTTACCAACCCTTTCAATAATTCTAAATGGCCCAATAAACCTCGGACTTAATTTTCCTCTTTTTCTAAACCGGATGATCCCCTTCCATGGAGATACCTTTAACATAACCTTGTCACCGACTTGGAATTCGATTGGTCTCCTTCTTTTATCCGCATACGACTTTTGTCGATCCTAAGCTGCCTTCAAGTGAGCTCGAACCACGCCAATTTTCTCATTAGTGGCTTGGACAACATCTTTATGTGCAAGCTCGCGTGGACCGACTTCACCCCAACACACCGGGGTTCTGCACTTCCTACCATATAGCATCTTGTACGGTGCCATACCGATGCTCGTATGGTAACTATTGTTATACGAAAATTCGGCCAAAGGTAGATAAACATCCCAACTCCCGCCGAAGTCGATAATACATGCACGTAACATATCCTCCAGTGTCTGTATTGTTCTTTCACTCTGCCCATCCGTCTGAGGATGGTAGGCGGTGCTAATGAAAAGTTTCGTTCCCATCTGTTCTTGAAAATCTCGACAGAAATTTGAAGTAAACCGGGTATCTCTATCCGACACAATGGATACCGGTACTCCGTGACGTGACACTATTTCGTTTGTATATACCTCAGACATCTTTTCCGAAGTATAGGTCTCACGTATAGGAATAAAATGAGCACTCTTCGTCAATCTATCCACAATCACCCATATCGCATCGAATCCCTGAATTGTTTTAGGTAGTTTGGTCAATAGGTCCATGGTGATATGTTCCCATTTCCAAACCGGGATCTCCAATGGTTGCAGTTTTCCAAATGGTTTTTGGTGCTCCGCCTTGACTTGTAGACAAGTTAAGCACTTCTCTACATATTTTACTACATCCCTCTTCATTTCGGGTCACCAATAATTTTGTTTTAGATCGTTGTACATCTTGGTCGCACCCGGATGAATTGAATATCGGGATTTATGAGCTTCATCGAGTAGAAGCGTCTTAACCCCACAAGAATTTGGAACCCATACTCTCCCGGATCGGGTCTTCAACCCGTTCTTTTCATTCGACAAATCTTTCAACTGGCCGACTATTCTTTCTTTCTTCCGGTTTTCCTCTTTCACTGCTTCTACTTGTGCTTCTCGGATACGTTCAAGTATACCCGAGGTCACCACAAGCTGCATCGACCTCACTCGTATTGGGACATAATCCACCTTTCTGCTCAGAGCATCCGCCACCACATTTTCCTTTCCAGGATGGTAGTGTATTTCACAGTCGAAATCCTTCACCGTTTCTAACCATCGCCTCTGTCGCATATTTAACTCCTTCTGATCGAAGAAGTATTTTAGGCTCTTGTGATCGGTGAATATGGTGCACTTTACCCCATATAAATAGTGCCTCCATATTTTTAACGCAAATACCACCGCAGCCAATTCGAGATCGTGCGTGGGGTACTTCTTTTCATGTATCTTCAATTGCCTCGAGGCATAAGCTATAACTTTGCCCCGTTGCATCAAAACGCACCCGAGCCCCGATAATGAGGCATCCGAGTAAACCACTAAGTCTTCGACTCCGTCCGGCAACGTTAATACCGGAGCTTGAGTTAGTTTCTCTTTTAGAGCTTGGAACGCTCTTTCTTGTTCGACACCCCAAATGAATTTCTCCTCTTTCCGAGTTAACTTAGTTAACGGTGACGCAACCTTGGAGAAGTCTTGAATGAATCTCCTGTAATATCCCGCAAGCCCTAAGAAGCTTCTAATTTCTGAAGGGTTCTTCGGGGGATTCCATTTCGACACAGCCTCGATCTTTGACGGATCTACCAATATTCCATCGGCACTTATGATGTGGCCGAGGAATTGCACCTCTCGTAACCAAAAGGCGCACTTAGAGAATTTCGCATACAACCTTTCTCGTCTAAGCGTCTCTAACACCTCTTGTAAGTGGTGTGCATGCTCAGCTTCACTTTTCGAATACACCAAAATATCATCGATAAACACGATGACCGATTTATCTAGCATTGGCTTGCAAACCCGGTTCATGAGGTCCATGAAAGCCGCGGGTGCATTTGTCAGCCCAAATGACATCACGAGGAACTCGTAATGTCCGTATCGTGTGCGGAAAGCCGTCTTCGGCACATCTTCCTCCTTGACCTTTAGTTGGTGATATCCCGATCTAAGGTCAATTTTTGAAAACCAGTTCGCACCTTGTAATTGGTCGAATAGATCATCTATCCTCGGAAGCGGGTATCGGTTCTTTACCGTGAGTTTGTTTAACTCCCGGTAATCGATACACATGCGCATGCTTCCGTCTTTCTTTTTCACGAACAATACCGGTGCGCCCCAAGGAGACACACTCAGCCTTATGAATCCTTTGTCGAGCAGGTCTTGAATCTGGGACATCAACTCTTGTAATTCCGACGGCGCGAGTCGGTATGGTGCTTTAGCTACGGGTTTTGCGCCCGGAATCAATTCGATTCCGAACTCTACTTCCCGTTCGGGCGGTATCCCTGGTAAATCTTCCAAAAACACATCTTCGTAGTTCCGTACTACTGGTACATCTTCAATCTTCAGTGATTCCTTCTCGGGCTCATTCGCGTATATCATAAATGCCTTGCATCCTTTCTTCATAAGCTTGTGAGCTTTCAACATCGAGCATATTATGGGGTTATCTCCTTTTTCGCCATAGATAGTGACGTGTTTCCCGCTCGGAGATGTTAGCTTTATCTCCTTACGAAAACACACGACCTTTGCGTGGTGCTGAGATAGCCAATCCATCCCAACGACTACTTGAAATTCCCCCATTGACATCGGGATTAGTTCTAGCAAGTATTCTTCATCGTCGATGCTTAATTTGCAGCCCCGACAAATATCACAAACTATAAAACTTTTGTTGTCCTCTATTTCAACTTCTAAGGGCACAGATAATTTTGTTAATACAAATGAAGGATGTCGAATAAATCCATGTGAAATAAAGGATTTATTCGCACCTGTATCAAATAATACACGTGCGGGGATCGAGTTTATTGCGAATATACCTGAGACCACATCGGGTTATGTCTTTGCTTCAACTGCTGTAAGTTGGAAGGACCTAGCTTTCGCCTTTGGAGCTTCCGTTGGAGATTCTTTAGTGTCTCTCTTTCCAACCAATTTTGGGCATTCAGATTTTTTGTGGCCGGGCTGATAACATTTATAACAAACGGAAACCTTTCCGGGACATAACGATGCGGTGTGTCCCGTCTTCCCACATACCTGACACGGCTTGTCTTTGAAGCGGCACTCACCCTTGTGCCCCTTTCCACACACCTTGCAACTTGGCGACCCGCCTTTAGCATCCACTTTCTTTCCTGATTCCACAGTTCGAGCTTTCTTTGTAGGGCTTGGATTCACATCCTGTGCCCTTCGCTCACCTCTTTCAACTTGTTTCTTCAATTCAATTTCCCGTTCCCGAGCAACGTTTATGATCTCGGTAAGGGTCTCGTATTTTGAAGGAGTCATAAACTCCCTATACTCGGCGCTCAACATGTTATAGGAGTAGTATATCTTCTGTTCTTCATTCGTCACCAATTCATTGCAAAATTTCATCTTATCCATAAACGTCGCCGTGATCTTGTCTATGGTCTCGCCCTTGTGTCTAAGTTGCATGAACTCTTCCTTGATTCTATTAATGACCGCCTTGGGACTATGATGTTTAAGAAACGGCGTCTTAAACTCCTCCCATGTCATGGCCCTCACCGCTTCGGCTCCTATTTCCTTCTTTCTATTGTCCCACCAATCTTTGGCTTGACCCCTCAACTGACCCGTTCCGTAAGCAACAGAGTCACTTTCGTCACAATGGGTCCTTTCAAACACTCCTTCAACATCGCTTAACCATCTCTGGCATATTATCGGGTCAACCTCCCCATTGTAGATTGGCGGTTTACACGCCATAAACTCTTTATACGAACATCCCTTACGTTCTCCCGATTTCTCTTTCATAAGGTTGACACTATCTTCCAACCTTTTGACTCGTTCTTCGACAAGTGACAACACCGTGTTTTGAATTTTGTCTATAAACCCGGATAGACTACCTTCAATTGCCTTCCCCACTTCTTCGGCAATTATCTCTTTCATTTGTTCGGTGCTTGTCGGCACCGGATCATTATCGTTTCCTTTCGACATCTTGAAACTGAAATGTTTACATTAAACATTAAACATTTCATTTATAACTTGGCTTGATTTGCTTTGATTTAGCCAAGTTCATAACTTGCTTTAACCGTTCGCCTTTAGTGCACTTTCCAGGTTTGAGTGCGTTAACACGCTCTTCCCATGCACATTGATTTACATCTTGTTTCTTACATAAAATATAATCTACTAATATAAATAATTAATTCTTACCGGACGATCAATCAAGCTTGAACCGAACACTTTGTTGACAACCTTAAGCTCTGATTACCAACTTGTAACACCCGTCTTGCTTTTATAAGAATTTAATGTAAATACGCATGATTATATATATAACGGTACCTTACTTCAAAGTAAGTACAAAATTTAAGTTCCAAAGTGATTACATACTAGATAATTACTTAACTAGTTCCACCATTCTTAGAACATGATTAGCAAATCGTTTACATTATAAACATTGTCTAAACAAGGTTAATCTAACGCGGAAGCTTCAAAAGATTGTGTTCGGTTCGAGAGCATTGACTTGACCATCATCCACGTACTTGCAATACCTAAAAGCTGGAGATTTTTAACAAAAAAATAATATTAGAGTTCTTAGAAATATTGCTTAATCGAAACTACGCTAAAAAACGGATTCGATTAGCTAGGATACGCAAGGATTAACAAAAAAAAATCTGGGCTCTACCGTAACTTACGGTGGCAACCGTAAGTTACGGTAGTCGCTGAATAACTTTGGTCTGCCGTAAGGCAGTAGAGAACTACCGTAACATTTTGATTTCTACCATAAGTTACGGTAGATACCGTAACTTACGGTAGCTTCTGTAACTTTGTTGTTTTGACCCATTTATTCATTTCACCCAAACTCGCATGGACGGGATATCACTTCTTAATAAGAAGTCCCAAACCATGGGTTCCTTATCTTCAACACCCACACTCCCATCACCGGTTTGCGTATTTAGTAAATCACTATCCATCACTCGGGTTCGAAATCTTCGAGTAAGATACGACCGTTACTCGGTTTATTCCTTCTCTTAATGACCCGTTAGTTTGCCCTTAGGAAGTTAATCATTCAAGCAAACCAAACTATCAAAATCTCGTATTCTAATATTCATATCATTAACAATAACAAAGTACCAAATAACCATATTAACGAAGCGTTTAGCTACGTACTAATTAATTATTCGACCCGTTTGGCTCATCTATGGAATCCACCATTATAATGACAACCAAACGACTTTTAACCGATTTTAACCTATTCATTCAAGTAACGAACCTTGTCGTTTCAATGAACACAACCTTTATTTAACAAAACAACTAAACATATTCTAGTTATCAAATTACTCAATGTAACGAATCGAGTTACATACCTTCAAGGTAAACCCTTCAAACGCAAGTCGCCACCGGCTTGTCCACTTGACGCTCCGGTGTCCTTTCCTATAGAGTTCAATCATGACATGTTTAGAACTCTCTTTAAATCATATATCGCATAATTTGCCGAAACATCGAAATTAAGCGTTTTAACTTAAATTCTCAGTTTTAAGCCTTCTTTGAGGCATTTATACAAACACTTTATGGGCAAAATTTTTCATGATTTATTAACAAGTTCATAACTTGTCATATAGCCCAAATTTTCAACAATCTAACTATCTAACATAAATATTAACCTATATAATCCTGAAATAACCTCACATTTGTCAAATTATACTAGAACAATCTCCCAATTTCCTAGTGTTTATCAAGTTCTACATAACCCACTAATCACCTACAATGGTGTTCATGAATTTTATACGAAATAAGCACAATTTCATCAAGTAATTGACTAGGGTTTGTCCCTATACATTATTTCATTCCAAACAACTAACATGCAATCATCAATTCGAATTTCCTATGTTCATCCAGAAAATTTAGATGAAAATTTTCTACAAAATTTGCATACCTTATGATCTCTTCACTGAGGTGATCACTAATCTATGTTCGGATTTTGATTTGGGACTGCAACTGGCCTTCAATTGATCAATAGCATGAACTTAGGGTTTGAGAAGCTTGCGTCGCCCCCCTGCTTCTGGTCGATCACCAGTACACACAATTGTGTGTTTGTGTTTTAATAAAATGTTTTTATTAAACATTAGTTTCAGTTTAAACACTTTTGGTCCCTCAATTCTCTTTAGTTCACATTTGAGTGTTTTAACTTACTTATGAGTTAATACAAGACTACTAATTAACTGAGTTATTTAGTCCCCGTTAATTCGTTCTCGTTTATTTAATACCTTCTAATTCCAATATAAGGTTTTATATTTTCGGGATGTTACACTTGGTGTCTTGGCGGGAGGATTGACCTTCCGCCTAGGGTTGCGTCTTGCTAGTATGCAGTTTGTGAGACAACTGAGTTTGGGCATACGTCTTGACCGCGGCCATGACGCCGTCCCATTTTTCTGGCAAGCCTTCCTTGCCTGAGATGGTCATCACCATTTCATCGTCCTTGACGGCTCGGATGAAGTGGTTACGGGCCATTTGATCTGCAATCCCACAGATCTCGAGGCACTCTTTATTGTAGCAGATAACGAAAGATTCAAGGCTTTCGTTCTCTCCGCGCCAGATGTTCATGACGTCCATTGAATCGCGTTTGTGACGTCGTTGTTGGCTGAAATGTGCAAGAAATTTTGCTTGCAGTTATTCAAATGAAGCCAGCGCTCCAACTGGAAAATAATCGAACCAGGCCCTCGCTAATCCAGTGAGGGTATGGGGGGAAGAAATGGCACCAAATGGCCTCGTCCCATTTGCCCATGCACCCAGCGCCGGTAAAAACATTCATGTGGTCGTCTGGGTCGGACGAGCCACTATATTTCCCGATCGTAAGCGGGAGTTTGGTTGTAGATACTTCGGCGTGGGCGATCTCCGGTATGAATTTAGAGTTTTTGGCCGCTGACTTTGGCCTGTAGGGTTGGTCTGCGCTTTGCAGCGCGGACGTATGTAGTGCGGGGTTGAGTGGGAGGAATGTAGTTGTATCCTCCCGGTCGGCTGTTGGCCGAGTGGGATTCCCCGTAGTATGTATAGTCGTCTGGGTTGGTGCGATCATGCCCCTCGTTGTGGGGTTGTGGTCCCAGGCGGCTATGGATGCCGGAGCCGCGATAGGCTGTTGATTGCCGCCGATTGTCGCCGTGTGGGCCCAAACGACTTTGTATTGGGCCCCTACGGCGAAACCCATATGTGGAGTCGTCCTCATCGATCGTGCGGACGCTACAGTAGGAGGATCCGCGTTTCTCTACCCTATCCCAGACGCTACAGTAGGAGGATACGCTCTCGTATTGCAAGATACGGGCCGCAGGTGTGTATGGTGCAGGTGTGGGTGTGGGTCCTCAGGGTATTTGCGCCTCTGCGCAAGCCTTGTTGTAGGCTGCCGCAAGGGCAGTCTGTTGTTGGTAAAACCAGGTATGGAGATCCATTCCTGGCGGTATCACAGAACCGTACTGTGAAAAATCTGGCATGAACACTGGGGGTGAGCCCCCCTGTGCGGATGTGCCTATGTTGCCAATTGGTTGTGCTGGGGTGGTGTTCCCTGTAGGTACCAAGTTTGTGGGGTTGAGGTTGTCCCCAGTGGGATTGTTTTGACGATCAGACATTATCTTCAAGAAAGAAAGAGATGTGAAAAAAGTGTTAAGAGTAGCGGTGGGCGCCAATGATGAAAGAGTGGTTAACCAAGAGAGGTTAATTCACTGGTCTTGTCAAGTAGGGTTAATCCATTCTTTCCGAGGATCGGTGGCTGGATCGTCCGCTGATCTGTCTCCTGCACAAGGAAAAACACACCGTGACTCGTAACAAGGAGAAATGGGTGGGGGGTGCTCCTTGTTACCACTCTCCGGCGTGAGAATCAGTAATTTGCTTGGGAAGCAAAGTGTGTGATAGTAGTAGTAGTGAGAGAGTTGATAAGCGATACCTCAAACTTGGTCCGGGATGGGTATTTATAGCCAAGGAGTGAAAAAGGGTAATTGAGTGGCTAGACTGACAACGCGCCGCCTTTATGTAGATGTGTCAGGCTTGTCGGTCGCGGAGGTGAAGCCACGTCCTACTACGGTGTCAGTCTGTTGCTTACGTATGGGCTGACAGGCGACTGTCATTGGTGCCACTTGCACTGTGGTGTCAATCCCACTTGCCTCGTGGGCAGGATGCGGTGTCGCGCCACATCGCTGCTTGCGGTAACAGCTGTTGTTTCCGCGTTCTCACTCTGACCAAGACTGTGGGATGCGGTGCTAGGCCGCATCGCCACTTGTGGGTGACTATTGCTGTTTGTCCAGATCCCTTGTCGTGACGAAAATGTTCCAAGGATGCGGTGGCAGGCCGCATCGCTATGTGTACACCCATTTTCATACACAAGGTAAGTCTTCGCATCACTTGACAGATTGGATCCGACCGCTGTGTTCGCGCGTGCCCGCACGGACACAGATAAGTTCTTGACGGTGGGGGTTTTTGATAAGGGTAATGGTTACTCGCGGCCATGCTGGTGCGAGATCTGGGACCATACCCCTTCAGAACCGCTAATGTTTTTAATCTCCTGTTGTCTGTGGAATTTGAACCCAAGACCTTTCTCTTCCTAACCTAGCTAGGTGTTTTAAAGGCTTTGCATTTACCAATGGAATATCACCGTTGCAATTTTATATGATAGTGCTTGGTTGTTTGAACGGATTCTATGTGGATGATGATGATGATTTGAAGTCAACATTCAGCAGGTGTGTAGGGACACTGAATAATTAGGCCGGCAAGAAGAGAGTCCTAGACAGGAATATGAATATATAGATAGTGTGTGTGTTTGAATATAATAATATTCATATATATAGTGTGTGTGTGTTTGAATATAATAATATTTGTATATTATACTCACTACCCAGTGGTCACTACCATCTCTATTATTGATTCGTGCATGTGGAATCTTCATAGCTATTCTAAATTGACATGATGGTCTAGTATATTTGAATAAATATTAAAATATGTTTTTACTGTAAACTAGTGGCGGTTGATTCGAAACGAAGATAGAAATAGTAAATCGCAAACATAGAGATTAAAAAAACTACTTAGCGATGGTGTATTCGAAAGTTACGGAAAATCTACATCTATATTGTATATGAAAGCCATGTTATTCGAACAAAATTTACACCAAAACATATATAAAGATAAACACGACAGTCGCGCATTATAGTGGGTTGGTTTAAATGTAGATAGAAAAAACACATCGCAATGGTGTATTTTGAATGAGCATTGGACGGTTTGATTTTTTTAAACAACCGGTTAACTAGAAAACAAAGTTACGAAAATTCATGTCTAAATGTAGATAAACAAAAGTCGTGTGAGTGTTGATAATAAACGAAACCCATACAAAATCATGTAACAAAAAAAATCTTTAAAAAGTCAACATGACAACTTTGTTAAAATTCAGATATTGTGGTGTAAATCGGTTAAAGAAAAAAGATAAAGGAAATCAAGCAATTGTCACAAAGTGAATTAATATCACGATTTCGTGATTTAAAATTTCGTTAAATCTTTTAAAAGTAAATTTATTAGTATTTTAAATTTGAGTAAGTTTGTAAACTGTTAAATTCAGTTACTCAACACCCTCTCGACTAACTTTTGCCTTTTAGTAATTGTTACTCGAAATTATTAATTAGAACAACAATGCATCTTTCTATTTGTCGTCTTTAACAGTATTTTCAAGAATGTGTTGATGGGCAGGGGCGGACCTAGAGTGATAGAAGGGGTAACATCCAGCGTGAGAATAAGTACAGTGATTTCAAAGAAGATGAAATAGTAAGAGTGAAAGTAAGTGAAAGTGAATGAAGAGATTGTACCTGAATTCTCATATTTATAACCGAAGTTTGGCGCCAAAAATATCACGGAAGAAATCACGGAATCTCCTTTTCCGCTAACAGTTATCTCTCCATCCATGCAAACGGATCGTGATCTTGATCAACGGCTAGGGAGATGCCACGTGGACAGCGGTTTGATCTAGATTTGCATGTAAATTGTTGCCATCATCGTGACTTCAATGAAGGCCCCATATTTTGCCACGTCACATTCAGTTATAACCGAATAAAGCTATGCATGATGGTCATTTAATGCCTTCTAGAAGATATTTTGAGGGGAGGACCACCGGCAGGGCCCGATATTTTGAGAGGCACAATTTTTTATGAAAAAAACACGATATGTATATGTAAAATATTTTTTAATAGGGTACACCCATACAAACACCAACATAGCCCCCTTACAAAACTATTCTTATAGTTTAGATTAGTTATTAACTCATTTGACATTAGGTTTAGACCTTTAGTGAGCCTAATACACAATTTCGTTAAGGCCTAAGGGCACATTTTTTCGAGCTCGAACAGGGTACACGAATTCTCAGGGACGGCCCTGTCTACAGTTGTAACCCATTAATCCCTTGTCACGTGTCCACTCTGTTATAACAGAAAAGATTCATTTTGTTCAAGTCCTCATTTCCTACGCACGGATGTGTTTAAGACTTGTCTCTCGTTGTTAAATCTTCAATCTTAACTGTACCTTTGCCCGGGCTCGCGCAAGGGTGTTAATTGAACATTTGTCTTTCCTTTCTCCGGCGCATCGTTACTGAGGACTGATCTTTCTCAACTCTTTACTAAGACACGTTGCGCGGCCGCGCAAGGTCTGTTCGAGATGAATTTGTAGTGTAATTATGGTATGGTCCTCTGCGCTTGCGCAAGGTTTTTGGGACCATATCGCTTCAAGTCCCCCCAGTCCAGTGGTACTCCTATGCGCAAATGGCAAGTAGGTGGAGCACTGGACTATAAAAAATAAAGTGTGCGCTTTTGTTGTTGAGAGGTAAACAAGTTGCTCGGCGCAAGGTATGAACAAACTTCTTTCAGAAGATATTTCTTTTTCTTCAAGATGAGGTTTTCATGATTTGAATTTTGAAAGTGCTTGGTTCGTGGCAGGCAAGTTGGTAAAAGGTACTGTGGTGATGTTGACGTGTGACAGGCTGTCATCCGTGTCAAACGTCAAACCTTAATTGGGCATCGTCAGTCGTGGTTCCTACGCACGCGTGAAGCTCTTTTTGTTTTCCCCACTTGCCCTTACTGCCTTGATAACCGTGTTTTCCAGAAAAAAGGGGTTTTAAGGTTTTCGAGGGCATTAATGGCGATGGGTATATATACCCTTGTGCGACTTCTTCTTTAAGCACTTGTCTGCAAAACCTTTCGTCTTCCTCATTTCCTTTTCCTTTAAAAATGGACTGTTATTGTTTTCCACATGTCCACCGGTGATCAACCAGACGATATTGCAGAAGAGATGTCTTCCTCTTTACCCCCTTTGAAGTGGTCGGAAGATACCTTCAATGATCTAGTAAAAAGTTTCAAGTTTCCAGAGAGTTGGGGTGCGATTTACCCAAAGGAAGGGCAAACGGCAGCACAAGCTCCGACCGGCTACATCACCCTATTCTGGGATTACTTTGCCGATGGAAATTTCTGATTGCCAACCACCAAATTTGTTCTTGAAGTTCTAGGTTATTATAAATTCCATTTATACCAGTTGCACCCGATGGGAATGGTTCGAATCTGCCATTTCGAATTTCTGTGTCAATCTATGGACATCGAACCGTTGGTCGACCACTTCCGGGTATTTTACCAGTTGCATTGCTCACTGGGTTTTTACTCCTTTATGCAACGTTCTTCTATGAAGAAAATTCTTCTTACCCCTCCGAAGTCATTCCATGAATGGAAGTCAAAATTCTTCTTCATTAAATCAGGGGTGATCCCAGTGAAAATGGATTTTCGAGGTGTAGATGAAATTCAACCGGAAAACTTGGACGCTCCGGTGACTGAAATCTGGTACCAAGAAATCAAGCAGATTCCTTCCATCCAACTGCCCGAAAGGGCTTTGGTTGCTGCCAAAATGAGTCTTTTCTGGAGAGCAGATTGCCGTGAAAAACCGGTGTATGTAGAAGACAAAACTAGTAAGTCATGAAAACCCTTGCTTACATTATGTGAAATTGTTTGTTATCGGTTTTCCTTCTGCAGATGTCGCCTTGTACGTAGTGGCGTATAAGAGAGAAAAGAGGAAAATGACAATAGTTCAGTTAGGTGCCAATGAGGAGCCATGGTACCATCAGATGGTGAAGAACTTTGCACTTCCCAAGGATGCAGACCTGGAGGCGCAACCCCTGCTGATGTTGGTAATTTCCTTTTTTTGTGTCTTTCAAATAATATTGCAATATTACTCTTTGTTGATATTGCGCTTTGGGTAATATTGCAATATGACTTCTTCTTTTGGATATGTGAGTTGATCAATTTAGGCGTAGGCCCTGAATCAAAAAAGAAGAAACGAGGACCTGTTGCCTCTACTGCACCCAAGAAGACTGATATGCCGAAGGCCGACGTTCCGAAGGAAGAGAAGAAGATGAAAGGTACGTGGCTTGTGTCTGATTCTTGGTGTGATTACATAGTGGTGTCTGATTCATTAGAGGGTCTTGCGCCTGTAGCTGTGAAACAACCCAAGGCGGAGCCTCGAGACACCGCGGACATTCCTGTATCAAACCCAGATGATCCCATTGATGTGGAATCTAGTCCTGAGCCACTGGTGAGGACTAAAGCTGTTAAAAGAAAGACACCTGAGGGTGGGGCTACGGCGCAGCCTGTGAAAAAGGTGGTGAGAAGAAAAATTGGTAAAAAAGGCAATCTGGATGCCTTTGCTGCAAAACTTTCCCCAGGTAAGTATCTTTTTTAGGTTTCCGCCTTTTTTTAGCTAATGAAATAACCCAGTTGATTTTTCTTTGCAAAAAAACCTGGTTCATCCGTTCACACGGAAACACTGTCAACTTTCAATGATGACCGTCCGCCGTCTCCCCCTCCTGAGTCTGTTAAAGAAAATCTGGAGGGTGCGAAGACTGCGGAAGCGAAAGAGGAGAAGATTGTGGAAACGGAAGTGGAGACAGTTGATGTTGGTTCGGTTTGCATATTCCTAATTTGGTTTGGTTTGGGGTACAAAATTTTGAAAACTAAATAAACCGAACGGAATAAACCAAATAAACCGTAAACCAAACCGATGAACACCCCTACCGCCAATACCATTGTCCTATAGAATGTGCTTTTGTAAACTCAAAGATTGTGCCCCAAGCCCACGAAAGCATATGCTCATATATCTTCTACCGAATATAGGCCTAAACCCTCAAAATGGATCGGCAAGGATGCCAACCTCGATTTAAAATCCTCAAAAAAATGACCCACACAAACCAATAATTGTTTAAAAAACATATATCAAACTATTTGTTTTCGATAATGACATCATGAGAATTATGGGGTTACATTTACATATACAACAACCTATACGATGTAACTAAACTATTTTTAATTAATAGCCGCCTTTTCATAAGCTTTGTTTGTTTATAATATAATAGTTTTGTAAACCTTGTAATTTGTAAGGTTACAAAAATACTAGAGTAGATATATCACCAAATAACATAACGATTCAAAGTCATTCTAGCTCTATGTGATTTTAATTCGTTTAGTCCTAGTACTAGGATATTTTAGTTCATTTGCACCTTTTTAGTGAAGACGTTACAACTACATTATTTGAGTAGTTGGTTCATCAAATCAATTATGTGATGTCAGTTGTAGAATGCATATTGATGTATACATTCAAAGGCAAAAAAATGGTGTTGTGCAACAATATCAGTTTATCATAAGATTATATCATGTTGGGTTATGTAAGATCTGCTAATGATAAAAGCTAAAACCCAAAGGAACTATTTTCTTTGCCTGTTAAATAAGTTTGAAATACTAATCAAAGTACCAGAAGTTTCCCCCCTGAAAGGTTCACAAACAACCACCCAAAATAGCTGGAAGAAGAACTACTAGGTCAAAGAACTGGAAGATAAGTCAAAGTGCTGATTTGAGAAAGTGCTGGTCAACAACAGTAGACAAACAGCAAGTCAACAAGTCGAAGATGAAGACAAGTGATGGTAAACAAAGTCAAAGACTAAAGACCAAAGTGTCGGGAACCAAAGTACTGGACCATTCCAATAGTTTTGGTTTCCCAGCATTTCCTTGTATTTTCAATAGTCTTAATTCATTCAGTTGTTTGTAAATATATGACCAGCAGTTTTGCAAACTACTGGCAGTTACACCTGTTTTAGGTTGTTTTGGGTCACGTCACCAGCAGTTCTATCCTCTACTAAGGCATTCGGGATACTGACCATGGCCTTACCCAATGAAATCTATGCTGGATTGCTCCACTGTGAGAATGCTAAGAAATTGTTGGATGCCTTGAATGGACAATTTGGAGGTACATATGAGGTACGGGAGAACAACAATGAAATTCTGAACCAAGAGTATGAGACATTCATTCATGTAAAGGGGGAATCTCTGACTCAACACTTTGAACGATTAAATTGCTTGATTAGTGAGCTAAGGCTTGCTGATCAAACTTACACAAATGTTACTCTAAGTTACAGATTTTTTAGATCTCTCCCTGAGAAGTGGAATACAATTGCAATTGTTTTAATAAACTATGTTGGATTCAAGGAAATGACTCCGACAAAACTTCATGGCAAACTTCTCACATTTGAAAGAAAGCTTGATCAAAAACAGAAGTGGATGTCATTAGGGACAGTTACTGATGATTACATCTATGGTAACACAGATTTAATGAGTCATGATGGATCATCATCAACCAACAGTATGAGTGATTAGTGTTATGAACATTTTGTTGACATAACTACTGGATTTAATTCCCAATTTAACTCATCACTTGTTGGAAATCAGAACCTTGCACTAATGATGAATGATTAGTAACCTATGACCCTATTGACCAAGATGAATTTGACCTTCTTGACCAGCTTGCACTATTAAGCATAAAGTCAAGCTAATTTTATAATAAAACTAGTAGGAGGTTTTCTG
>JARYGA010004789.1:0-40762 GCA_030545235.1 Helianthus tuberosus | reverse complement strand
GGGCTAGGATTCGAGTTACAGGAATAAGGGCCAAACCAACCACCTAAGAATGGAATCGTCGAGCGAAAACACATGACAACCTAAAAGAAGCAGCTTTTCTTACCACCAGACCTTTCTCGATCAATTATGAATCTGATGCCGTCACTAAACACATTCCTTAAATTGTAGCCATGTGTTGAGTGTTTTTTTTGGTGTCTAATCCGCATATATATCACCATTGCCCTTGATTTTCTTGACTTTATATCTCTTAAATGTCAACATATACACGTGTGATTTAGTTTACGAAGATTTTTCAATGCCGAGAACCTCGATCAGAGAGTAAAAAAGGCGTAAGGTTCACAATGGTGTAAAATTAAAATTGGATATACCAGGCTAGGATTCGAGTTACAGGAACAAGGGCCAAACCAACCACCCAAGAATGGAACCGACGAGCGAAAACACTTGTCAACCTCATAGAAGCAGCTTTTCTTGCCACCAGACCTTTCTCCAACAATTAGGAATCTGATGCCGTCACTAAACACATTCCTTAAATTGTAGCCATTTGTTGAGTGTTTTTCTTTGGTGTCTAATCTGCATAGATATCACCATTGCCCTTGATTTTCTTGACTGTATATCTCTTAAATGTCAACATATACACGTGTGATTTAGTTTACGAAGAGTTTTCAATGCCGAGAACCTCGATTAGAGAGTAAAAAAGGCGTAAGGTTCACAATGGTGTAAAATTAAAATAGGATATATCGGGCTAGGATTCGAGTTACAGGAACAAGGGCCAAACCAACCACCCAAGAATGGAATCGTCGAGCGAAAATACTTGATAACCACCTATAAGCAGCTTTTCTTGCCACCAGTCATTTCTCCATCAATTAGGAATCTGATTTCGTCACTAAACACATTCCTTAAATTGTAGCCATTTGTTGAGTGTTTTTTTTTTTGGTGTCTAATCCGCAAATATATCACCATTGCCCTTGATTTTCTTGACTGTATATCTCTTAAATGTCAACATATATACGTGTGATTTAGTTTACGAAGATTTTTCAAAGCCGAGGACCTCGATCAGAGAGTAAAATCGGCGTAAGGTTCACAATGGTGTAAAATTAAAATGAGATATACCTGGCTAGGATTCGAGTTAAAGGAACAAGGGCCAAACCAACCACCCAAGAATGGAATCGTCGAGCGAAAACACTTGACAACCTCCTAGAAGCAGCTTTTCTTGCCACCAGACCTTTCTCCATCAATTAGGAATCTGATGCCGTCACTAAACACATTCCTTAAATTGTAGCCATTTGTTGAGTGTTTTTTTTCGGTGTCTAATCCGCATATATGTCACAATTGCTCTTGATTTTCTTGATTGTATATCTCTTAAATGTCAACATATACACGTGCGGTTTTGTTTACGAATATTTTTCAATGCCGAGAACCTTGATCAGAAAGTAAAAAAGGCGTAAGGTTCACAATGGTGTAAAATTAAAATTGGATATACCAGGCTAGGATTAGAGTTACAGGAACAAGGGCCAAACCAACAACCCAAGAATGGAATCGTCGAGCGAAAACACTTGTCAACCTCCTAGAAGCAGTTTTTCTTGCCACCAGACCTTTCTCCATCAATTAGGAATCTGATGCCGTTACTAAACACATTCCTTAAATTGTAGCCAATTGTTGAGTGTTTTTTTTTTTTTGTGTCTAATCCGCATATATATCACCATTGCCATTGATTTTCTTGACTGTATATCTCTTAAATGTCAACATATACACGTGTGATTTAGTTTACGAAGAGTTTTCAATGCCGAGAACCTCGATCAGAGAGTAAAAAAGGTCTAAGGTTCACAATGGTGTAAAATTAAAATAGGATATACCGGGCAAGGCTTCGAGTTACAGGAATAAGGGCCAAACCAACCACCCAAGAATGGAATCGTCGAGTGAAAACACTTGACAACCTCCTAGAAGCAGCTTTTCTTGCCACCAGACCTTTCTCCATCAATTAGGAATCTGATGCCGTCACTAAACACATTCCTTAAATTGTAGCCATTTGTTGAGTGTTTTTTGGTGTCTAATCCGTATATATATCACCATTGCCCTTGATTTTTTTGACTGTATATCTCATAAATGTCAACATATACACGTGTGATTTAGTTTACAAAGATTTTTCAATGCCGAGAACCTCGATCAGAGAGTAAAAAAGGCGTAAGGTTCACAATGGTGTAAAATTAAAATGGGATATATAGGGCTAGGATTCGGGGTAAAGGAAAAAGGGCCAAACCAACCACCCAAGAATGTAATCGTCGAGCGAAAACACTTGACAACCTCCTAGAAGCAGCTTTTCTTGGCACCAGACCTTTCTCCATCAATTAGGAATCTGATGCCCTCACTCAACACATTCCTTAAATTGTAGCCATTTGTTGAGTGTTTTTTTGTCTAATCCGCATATATATATCATCATTGCCCTTGATTTTCTTGACTGTATATCTCTTAAATGTCAACATATACACGTGTGATTTAGTTTACGAAGATTTTTCAATGCCGAGAACCTCGACCAGAGAGTAAAAAAGGCGTAAGGTTCACAATGGTGTAAAATTAAAATGGGATATACCGGGCTAGGATTCGAGTTACAGGAACAAGGGCCAAACCAACCACCCAAGAATGGAATCGTCGATCGAAAACACTTGACAACCTCCTGGAATCAGCTTTTCTTTCCACCAGACCTTTCTCCATCAATTACGAATCTGATGCCGTCAATAAACACATTACTTAAATTGTAGCCATTTGTTGAGTGTTTTTTTCGGTGTCTAATCCGCTTATATGTCACAATTGCTCTAGATTTTCTTGATTGTATATCTCTTAAATGTCAACATATACACGTGTGATTTTGTTTACGAATATTTTTCAATTCCGAGAACCTCAATCAGAGAGTAAAAAAGGCGTAAGGTTCACAATGGTGTAAAATTAAAATTGGATATACCAGGCTAAGATTCGAGTTACAAGAACAAGGGCCAAACCACCAACACAAGAATGGAATCGTCGAGCGAAAACACTTGTCAACCTCCTAGAAGCAGCTTTTCTTGCCACCAGACCTTTCTCCATCAATTAGGAATCTGATGCCGTCACTAAACACATTCCTTAAATTGTAGCCGTTTGTTAAGTGTTTTTTTTTGGTATCTAATCCGCATATATATCACCATTGCCCTTGATTTTATTGAGTGTATATCTCTTAAATGTCAACATATACACGTGTGATTTAGATTAAGAAGAGTTTTCAATGCCGAGAACCTCGATCAGAGAGTAAAAAAGGTATAACAATGGTGTAAAATTAAAATAGGATAATCCGGGCTAGGCTTCGAGTAACAGGAATAAGGGCCAAACCAACCACCCAAGAATGGAATCGTCGAGCGAAAACACTTGACAACCTCCTAGAAGCAGCTTTTCTTGCCACCAGACCTTTCTCGATCAATTAGGAATCTGATGTCGTTACTTAACACATTCCTTAAATTGTAGCCATTTGTTGAGTGTTTTCTTTTTTTGTGTCTAATCCGCATATATATCACCATTTCCCTTGATTTTCTTGACTGTATATCTCTTAAATGTCAACATACACACGTGTGATTTAGTTTACCAAGAGTTTTCAATGCCAAAAACCTCGATCAGAGAGTAAAAAAGGTGTAAGGTTCACAATGGTGTAAAATTAAAATAGGATATACCGGGCTAGGCTTCGAGTTACAGGAATAAGGGCCAAACCAACCACCCAAGAATGGAATCGTCGAGCGAAAACACTTGACAACCTCCTAGAAGCAGTTTTTCTTGCCACCAGACCTTTCTCCATCAATTAGGAATCTGATGCCGTCACTAAACACATTCCTTAAATTGTAGCCATTTGTTGAGTGTTTTTTCGTGTCTAGTCCGCATATATATCACCATTTCCCTTGTTTTTCTTGACTGTATATCTCTTAAATGTCAACATATACACGTGTGATTTAGTTTACGAAGATTTTTCAATGCTGAGAACCTCGATCAGAGAGTAAAAAAGGCGTAAGGTTCACAATGGTGTAAAATTAAAATTGGATATAACAGGCTAGGATTCGAGTTACAAGAACAAGGGCCAAACCAACAACCCAAGAATGGAATCGTCGAGCAAAAACACTTGTCAACCTCCTAGAAGCAGCTTTTCTTGCCACCAGACCTTTCTCCATCAATTAGGAATCTGATGCCGTCACTAAACACATTCCTTAAATTGTAGCCATTTGTTGAGTGTTTTTTTTTTGGTGTCTAATCCGCAAATATATCACCATTGCCCTTGATTTTCTTGACTGTATATCTCTTAAATGTCAACATATACACGTGTGATTTAGTTTACGAAGATTTTTCAAAGCCGAGGACCTCGATCAGAGAGTAAAATCGGCGTAAGGTTCACAATGGTGTAAAATTAAAATGAGATATACCTGGCTAGGATTCGAGTTAAAGGAACAAGGGCCAAACCAACCACCCAAGAATGGAATCGTCGAGCGAAAACACTTGACAACCTCCTAGAAGCAGCTTTTCCTGCCACCAGACCTTTCTCCATCAATTAGGAATCTGATGCCGTCACTAAACACATTCCTTAAATTGTAGCCATTTGTTGAGTGTTTTTTTTTCGGTGTCTAATCCGCATATATGTCACAATTGCTCTTGATTGTATATCTCTTAAATGTCAACATATACACGTGCGATTTTGTTTACGAATATTTTTCAATGCCGAGAACCTTGATCAGAAAGTAAAAAAGGCGTAAGGTTCACAATGGTGTAAAATTAAAATTGGATATACCAGGCTAGGATTCGAGTTACAAGAACAAGGGCCAAACCAACAACCCAAGAATGGAATCGTCGAGCAAAAACACTTGTCAACCTCCTAGAAGCAGCTTTTCTTGCCACCAGACCTTTCTCCATCAATTAGGAATCTGATGCCGTCACTAAACACATTCCTTAAATTGTAGCCATTTGTTGAGTGTTTTCTTTTTTTGTGTCTAATCCGCATATATATCACCATTGCCCTTGATTTTCTTGACTGTATATCTCTTAAATGTCAACATATACACGTGTGATTTAGTTTACGAAGAGTTTTCAATGCCAAAAACCTCGATCAGAGAGTAAAAAAGGTGTAAGGTTCACAATGGTGTAAAATTAAAATAGAATATACCGGGCTAGACTTCGAGTTACAGGAATAAGGGCCAAACCAACCACCCAAGAATGGAATCGTCGAGCGAAAACACTTGACAACCTCCTAGAAGCAGTTTTTCTTGCCACCAGACCTTTCTCCATCAATTAGGAATCTGATGCCGTCACTAAACACATTCCTTAAATTGTAGCCATTTGTTGAGTGTTTTTTCGTGTCTAGTCCGCATATATATCACCATTTCCCTTGTTTTTCTTGACTGTATATCTCTTAAATGTCAACATATACACGTGTGATTTAGTTTACGAAGATTTTTCAATGCTGAGAACCTCGATCAGAGAGTAAAAAAGGCGTAAGCTTCACAATGGTGTAAAATTAAAATTGGATATACCAGGCTAGGATTCGAGTTACAAGAACAAGGGCCAAACCAACAACCCAAGAATGGAATCGTCGAGCAAAAACACTTGTCAACCTCCTAGAAGCAGCTTTTCTTGCCACCAGACCTTTCTCCATCAATTAGGAATCTGATGCCGTCACTAAACACATTCCTTAAATTGTAGCCAATTGTTAAGTGTTTTTTTTTGGTATCTAATCCGCATATATATCACCATTGCCCTTGATTTTATTGAGTGTATATCTCTTAAATGTCAACATATACACGTGTGATTTAGTTTAAGAAGAGTTTTCAATGCCGAGAACCTCGATCAGAGAGTAAAAAAGGTATAAGGTTCACAATGGTGTAAAATTAAAATAGGATATACCGGGCTAGGCTTCGAGTAACAGGAATAAGGGCCAAACCAACCACCCAAGAATGGAATCGTCGAGCGAAAACACTTGACAACCTCCTAGAAGCAGCTTTTCTTGCCACCAGACCTTTCTCGATCAATTAGGAATCTGATGTCGTTACTAAACACATTCCTTAAATTGTAGCCATTTGTTGAGTGTTTTCTTTTTTTGTGTCTAATCCGCATATATATCACCATTGCCCTTGATTTTCTTGACTGTATATCTCTTAAATGTCAACATATACACGTGTGATTTAGTTTACGAAGAGTTTTCAATGCCGAAAACCTCGATCAGAGAGTAGAAAAGGTGTAAGGTTCACGATGGTGTAAAATTAAAATAGGATATACCGGGCTAGGCTTCGAGTTACAGGAATAAGGGCCAAACCAACCACCCAAGAATGGAATGGTCGAGCGAAAACACTTGACAACCTCCTAGAAGCAGTTTTTCTTGCCACCAGACCTTTCTCCATCAATTAGGAATCTGATGCCGTCACTAAACACATTACTTAAATTGTAGCCATTTGTTGAGTGTTTTTTCGTGTCTAGTCCGCATATATATCACCATTTCCCTTGTTTTTCTTGACTGTATATCTCTTAAATGTCAACATATACACGTGTGATTTAGTTTACGAAGATTTTTCAATGCCGAGAACCTCGATCAGAGAGTAAAAGAGGAGTAAGGTTCACAATGGTGTAAAATTAAAATGGGATATACCGGGCTAGGATTCGAGGTAAAGGAACAAGGGCCAAACCAACCACCCAAGAATGTAATCATCGAGCGAAAACACTGGACAACCTCCTAGAAGCAGCTTTTCTTGCCACCAGACCTTTCTCCATCAATTAGGAATCTGATGCCGTCACTAAACACATTCCTTAAACTGTAGCCATTTGTTGAGTATTTTTTTTTTGTGTCTAATCCGCATATATATATCACCATTGCCCTTGATTTTCTTGACTGTATATCTCTTAAATGTCAACATATAAACGTGTGATTTAGTTTACGAAGATTTTTCAATGCCGAGAACCTCGATCAGAGAGTAAAAAAGGCGTAAGGTTCACAATGGTGTAAAATTAAAATGGGATATACCGGGCTAGGATTCGAATTACCGGAACAAGGGCCAAACCAACCACCCAAGAATGGAATCGTCGATCGAAAACACTTGACAACCTCCTAGAAGCAGATTTTCTTGCCACCAGACCTTTCTCCATCAATTAGGAATATGATGCCATCACTAAACACATTCCTTAAAGTGTAGCCATTTGTTGAGTGTTTTCTTTTGTGTCTAATACGCATATATTTCACCATTGCCCTTGATTTTCTTGACTGTATATATCTTAAATGTCAACATATACACGTGTGATTTAGTTTACGAAGATTTTTCAATGCCGAGAACCTCGATCAGAGAGTAAAAAAGGTGTAAGGTTCATAATGGTGTAAAATTAAATTGGATATACCGGGCTAGGATTCGAGTTACAGGAACAAGGGCCAAACCAACCACCCAAGAATGGAATCGTCGAGCGAAAACACTTGACAACCTCCTAGAAGCAGCTTTTCTTGCCACCAGGTCTTTCTCCATCAATTAGGAATCTGATGCCGTCACTAAACACATTCCTTAAATTGTAGCCATTTGTTGAGTGTTTTTTTTTTCTAATCCGCATATATATCACCATTGCCCTTGATTTTCTTCACTGTATATATCTTAAATGTCAACATATACACGTGTGATTTAGTTTACGAAGATTTTTCAATGCTGAGAACCTCGATCAGAGAGTAAAAAAGGCGTAAGGTTCACAATGTTGTAAAATTAAAATGGGATATACCGGGCTAGGATTCGAGTTATAGGAACAAGGACCAAACCAACAACCCAAGAATGGAATCGTTGAGTGAAAACACTTGACAACCTCATAGAAGCAGCTTTTCTTGCCACTAGACCTTTCTCCATCAATTAGGAATCTGATGCCGTCACTAAACACATTCCTTAAATTGTAGCCATTTGTTGAATGTTTTGTTTTGGTGTCTAATCCGCATATATATCACCATTGCCCTTGATTTTCTTGACTGTATATCTCTTAAATTTCAACATATACACGTGTGATTTAGTTTACGAATATTTTTCAATGCCGAGAACTTCGATCTGAGAGTAAAAAAGGCGTAAGGTTCACAATGGTGTAAAATTAAAATGGGATATACCGTGATAGGATTCGAGTTACAGGAAAAAGGGCCAAACCAACCACCCAAGAATGGAATCGTCGAGCGAAATCACTTGACAACCTCCTAAAAGCAGCTCTTCTTGCCACCAGACCTTTCTCCATCAATTAGGAATCTGATGCCGTCACTAAACACATTCCTTAAAATGTAGCCATTTGTTGAGTGTTTTTTTTGTGTCTAATCCGCATATATATCACCATTGCCCTTGATTTTCTTTACTGTATATTTCTTAAATGTCAACATATACACGTGTGATTTAGTTTACGAAGATTTTTCAATGCCGAGAACCTCGATCAGAGAGTAAAAAAGGCGTTACGTTCACAATGGTGTAAAATTAAAATGGGATATACCGAGCTAGGATTCGAGTTACAGGAACAAGGGCCAAACCAACTACCCAAGAATGGAATCGTCGAGCGAAAACACTTGACAACCTCCTAGAAGCAGCTTTTCTTGCCACCAGACCTTTCTCCATCAATTAGGAATCTGTTGCCGTCTCTAAACACATTCCTTAAATTGTAGCCATTTGTTGAGCGTTTTTTTGTGGTTTCTAAACCGCATATATATCACCATTGCCCTTGATTTTCTTTACTGTATATCTCTTAAATGTCAACATATACACGTGTGATTTAGTTTACGAAGATTTTTCAACGCCGAGAACCTCGATCAGAGAGTAAAAAAGGCGTTAGGTTCACAATGGTGTAAAATTAAAATGAGATATACCGGGCTAGGATTCGAGTTACATGAACAAGGGCCAAACCAACCACCCAAGAATGGAATCGTCGAGCGAAAACACTTGACAACCTCATAGAAGCAGCTTTTCTTGCCACCAGACCTTTCTCCATCAATTAGGATTCGGATGTCGTCACTAAATACATTCCTTAAATTGTAGCCATTTGTTGAGTGTATTTTTTATGGGGTCTAATCCGCATATATATCACCATTGCCCTTGATTTTCTTGACTGTATATCTCTTAAATGTCAACATATACACGTGTGATTTAGTTTACGAAGATTTTTCAATGTCGAGAACCTCGATCAAAGGGTAAAAAAGGTGTAAGGTTCACAATGGTGTAAAACTAAAATGGGATATACCGGGCTAGGATTCGAGTTACAGGAACAAGGGCCAAACCAACCACCCAAGATTCGAATCGTCGAGCGAAAACACTTGACAACCTCCTAGAAGCAGCTTTTCTTGCCACCAGACCTTTCTCCATCAATTAGAAATCTGATGCCGTCACTAAACACATTCCTTAAATTGTAGCCATTTGTCGAGTGTTTTTTTTTTTTTGGTGACTAATCCGCATATATATCACCATTACCCTTGATTTTCTTGACTCTATATCACTTAAATGTCAACATATACACGTGTGATTTAGTTTATGAAGATTTTTCAATGTCGAGATCCTCGATCAGAGATTAAAAAAGGCGTAAGGATCACAATGGTGTAAAATTAAAATGGGATATACCGTGCTAGGATTCGAGTTACAGGAACAAGGGCCAAACCAACCACCCAAGAATGGAATCGTCGAGCGAAAACAGTTGACTACCTCCTAGAAGCAGCTTTTCTTGCCACTAGACCTTTCTCCATCAATTATGAATCTGATGCCGTCACTAAACACATTCCTTAAATTGTAGCCATTTGTTGAGTGTTTTTTTTGGTGTCTAGTCCGCATGTATATCACCATTGCCCTTGATTTTCTTTAATGTATCTCTCTTAAATGTCAACATATACACGTGTGATTTAGTTTACGAAGATTTTTCAATGCCGAGAACCTCGATCAGAGAGTAAAAAAGGTGTAAGGTTCACATTGGTTTAAAATTAAAAAGGGATATAACGGGATACGATTCGAGTTACAGGAACAAGGGCCAAACCAACCACCCAAGAATGGAAACGTCGAGCGAAAGCACCTGACAACCTCCTAGAAGCAGCTTTTCTTGCCACCAGACCTATCTCCATCAATTAGAAATCTGATACCGTCACTAAACATATTCCTTAAATTGTAGCCATTTGTTGAGTGTTTTTATTTTCGTGTCTAATCCGCATATATATTACCATTGCCCTTGATTTTCTTGACTGTATATCTCTTAAATGTCAACATATACACGTGTGATTTAGTTTACGAAGATTTTTCAATGTCGAGAACCTCGATCAGAGAGTAAAAAAGGCGTAAGGTTCACAATGGTGTAAAATTAAAATTGGATATACCGGGCTAGGATTCGAGTTACAGGAACAAGGGTCAAACCAACCACCCAAGAATGGAATCGTCGAGAAAAAACACATGACAACCTCCTAGAAGCAGCTTTTCTTGCCACCAGACCTTTCTCCATCAATTAGGAATCTGATGCCGTCACTAAACACATTCCTTAAATTGTAGCCATTTGTTGAGTGTTTTTTTTTTGTGTCTAATCCGCATATATATCACCATTGCCCTTGATTTTCTTGACTGTATATCTCTTAAATGTCAACATATACACGTGTGATTTAGTTTACGAAGATTTTTCAATGCCGAGAACCTCGACCAGAGAGTAAAAAAGGCGTAAGGTTCACAATGGTGTAAAATTAAAATGGCATATACCGGGTTGGGATTCGAGTGTCAGGAACAAGGGCCAAACCAACCACCCAAGAACGGAATCGTCGAGCGAAAACACTTGACAACCTCCAAGAAGCCGCTTTTCTTGCCACAAGACCTTTCTCCATCAATTAGGAATCTGATGCCATCACTAAACATATTCCTTAAATTGTAGCCATTTGTTGAATGTTTTTTTTTTGGTGTCAAATCCGCATATATATCACCATTACCCTTGATTTTCTTGACTGTATATCTCTTAAATGTCAACATATACACGTGTGATTTAGTTTACGAATATTTTTCAATGCTGAGATCTTCGATCAGAGAGTAAAAAATGAGTAAGGTTCACAATGGTGTAAAATTAAAATGGGATATACCGGGCTGGGATTCGAGTTATAGTAACAAGAGCCAAATCAACCACCCAAGAATGGAATCGTCGAGCGAAAACACCTGGCATCTCCTAGAAGCAGCTTTTCTTGCCAACAGACCATTCTCCATCAATTAGGAATCTGATGCCTTCACTAAACACATTCCTTAAATTGTAGCCATTTGTTGAGTGTTTTTTTTTTGTGTCTAATCCGCATATATATCACCATTGCCTTTGATTTTCTTGACTGTATATCTCTTAAATGTCAACATATACACGTGTGATTTAGTTTACAAAGATTTTTCAATGCTGAGAACCTCGATCAGAGAGTAAAAAAGGCGTAAGGTTCACAATGATGTAAAATTAAAATGGGATATACCGGGCTAGGATTCAATTTACAGGAACAAGGGCCAAACCAACCACCCAAAAATGGAATCGTCGAGTGAAAACACTTGACAACCTCCTAGAAGATACTTTTCTTGCCACCAGACCTTTCTCCATCAATTAGGAATCTGTTGCCGTCACTAAACACATTCCTTAAATTATAGCCATTTGTTGAGTGATTTTTTTTGTGTCGAATCCGCACATATATCACCATTGTCCTTGATTTTCTTGACTGTATATCTCTTAAATGTCAACATATACACGTGTGATTTAGTTTACAAAGATTTTTTCAATGACGAGAACCTCGATCAGAGAGTAAAAAAGGCGTAAGATTCACAATGGTGTAAAATTAAAATAGGATATACCGTGATAGGATTCGAGTTACAGGAACAAGGGCCAAACCAACCTCCCAAGAATGAAATCGTCGACCGAAAACACTTGACAACCTCCTAAAAGCAGCTCTTCTTGCCACCAGACCTTTCTCCATCAATTACGAATCTGATGCCGTCACTAAACACATTCCTTAAAATGTAGCAATTTGTTGAGTGTTTTTTTTTTATGTCTAATCCGCATATATATCACCATTGCCCTTGATTGTCTTGACTGTGTATCTCTTAAATGTCAACATAAACACGTGTGATTTAGTTTATTCAGATTTTTTAATGCCGAGAACCTCGATCAGAGAGTAAAAAAGACGTAAGGTTCACAATGGTGTAAAATTAAGATGGGATATACAGGGCTAGGATTCGAGTTACAGGAACAAGGGCCAAACCAACCACCCAAGAATGGAATCGTCGAGCGAAAACACTTGACAACCTCCTAGAATCAGTTTTTCTTGCCACCACACCTTTCTCCATCAATTAGGAATCTGATGCCATCACTAAACGAATTCCTAAAAATGTAGCCATTTGTTGAGTGTTTTTTTTTTGTGTCTAATCCGCATATATATCACCATTGCCCTTGATTTTCTTGACTGGGTATCTCTTAAATGTCAACATATACACGTGTGATTTTGTTTATGAAAATTTTTCAATGCCGAGAACCTCGATCAGAGAGTAAAAAAGGCGTTAGGTTCACAATGGTGAAAAATTAAAATGGGATATACCGAGCTAGTATTTGAGTTACAGGAACAAGGGCCAAACCAACTACCCAAGAATGGAATCGTCGAGCGAAAACACTTGACAACCTCCTAGAAGCAGCTTTTCTTGCCACCAGACCTTTCTCTATCCATTAGGAATCTGATGCCGTCACTAAACACATTCCTTAAATTGTAGCCATTTGTTGAGTGTTTTTTTGTGGAGTCTAATCCGCATATATATCACCATTTCCCTTGATTTTCTTGACTTTATATCTCTTAAATGTCAACATGTACACGTGTGATTTAGTTTACGAAGACTTTTCAATGTCGAGAACCTCAATCAGAGAGTAAAAAAGGCGTAAGGTTCACAATGGTGTAAAATTAAAATGGGATATACCGGGCTAGGATTCGAGTTACATGAACAAGGGCCAAACCAACCACCCAAGAATGGAATCGTCGAGCGAAAACACTTGACAACCTCATTGAAGCAGCTTTTCTTGCCACCCGACCTTTCTCCATCAATTAGGAATCTGATGTCGTCACTAAATACATTCCTTAAATTGTAGACATTTGTTGAGTGTATTTTTTATGGTGTCTAATCCTCATATATATCACCATTGCTCTTGATTTTCTTGACTGTATGTCTCTTAAATGTCAACATATACACGTGTGATTTAGTTTACGAAGATTTTTCAATGCTGAGAACGTCGATCAGAGGGTAAAAAAGGCGTAAGGTTCACATTGGTGTAAAATTAAAATGGGATATACCGGGCTAGGATTCGAGTTGCAGGAACAAGGGCCAAACCAACCACCCAAGATTGGAATCGTCGAGCGAAAACACTTGACAACCTCCTAGAAGCAGCTTTTCTTGCCACCAGACCTGTCTCCATCAATTAGGAATCTGATGCCGTCACTAAACACATTCCTTAAATTGTAGCCATTTGTCGAGTGTTTTTTTTTGGTGACTAATCCGCATATATATCACCATTACCCTTGATTTTCTAGACTCTATATCACTTAAATGTCAACATATATACACGTGTGATTTAGTTTATGAAGATTTTTCAATGTCGAGATCCTCGGTCAGATATTAAAAAAGGCTTAAGGTTCACAATGGTGTAAAATTAAAATGGGATATACCGTGCCAGGATTCGAGTTACAGGAACAAGGGCCAAACCAACCACCCAAGAATTGAATCGTCGTGCGAAAACACTTGACTACCTCTTAGAAGCAGCTTTTCTTTCAACCAGACCTTTCTCCATCAATTAGGAGTCTGATGCCGTCACTAAACGCATTCCTTAAATTGTAGCCATTTGTTGAGTGTTTTTTTTGGTGTCTAATCCGCATATATATTGTAAGTCCCGTTTAACCGGATCTTTCAATGATATCAAACAACCTATTGATTGTGCGGAATCCAATCAATAGGTCATTCAAGAAAAACCGAAAAATATGAAATATGAAGAACACAATACCGAAAATCACTTTTAAACTTGCACACGATTCTATTACTTGAACAAGCAAAATCGTCTGGTACAAGTTCCTACACCAACTAATTGCCTCTCTCTCTGTAACTCTAGAATTTCTGTAACTGAGTCTCTAAGAAGTTCCAACCCTAAAACAAGTCAAAAACTTGTTTATATACATAGACAAGCCCATCTCCCACATGGGCTCTCCTTGGGCCTGCTTGGCCCACATGGCCTAAAGCTAGGCCCAAGTGACCTATAAAGGTCCAAAACCTAATATAACTAACCCGGTAAAGCCCAGTTCGTAACCATAACCCGTTGTGTTAATTTGATGTGTCAGTCTCACATTTTAGGGCCTAACAATCTCCCCCTAGACTGATGCCATCAAATTATCTTCATAACATGAAATCAGCAACGTCTTCAACGAAGTCTATGGTCGTCGTTATACTGCAGATGTTGTGGAAGTTCTTGACTTCTGTACTCTCATCACTGGGTCTCTTTTCTTCAGCTCTTGTGGTTAGCTTCATATCAGGATCTTGATCAGCTTTGCTTCAAAAATCTTTGTCAGAAAGAATGTGAGAGGAGGATTCTCAACAGCTCTTTTCTTCTTCAGTCCTTTTTCTTTCAAGCAGGTTCATGGTACTTCTTCAAATGCACTTTCATTGTCAGAAGTCGTTTCGTATCCGGTTCTTCTGACTCAGGTACATCTTGTTGTTCTGCTGCTTCAGGCTTCTTCAGCAACTAACAGCATCTCAGTCTTCATCAACCCCTGTTCTTGATTGAAATCAAGTTCTGCACATGCTCAGAAATTCATAAGCAAACATTTCTAATGCAACAGAGGAACGTACCACATGAACACTAGGTACATCAAATTTCACAATTTAAATTCTTTTAACTTTTGATGATCAGTCAAATCTTCAAGAACGGTTACATTTTTAATTTTAAGAAAACAAATAAACACTCTATTTTTGGATTTTTTGTTTTATAGAAAAGCAAGACACTATTTTTGTATTTTTGAATTTTTTTGAATTTTTTTTTTAATATTAAAAACTAGAAACAAATAAAACTCAAAATATAAACAACTGCCATAATATACAATTACAATTGCAATGGGATCAAAATTCGTTCTCAGGCAGACTAAGGAACACTTTTCAGTACGAGCCTAATCAAACTGGTCTATGCGATTGCCAATATGTTTGTCCACTTAAACTTTAACGCTCAACTTTCAATTTTTCAACTTTGTGATATGCTTTAGGTAATATTATACTATTATACCCGTGTGTCCCATTCCAAGGCATACCCCCGCGATCAAGGTAAGCACAACGATTCATCGTAGCAGGTGAGTATACTGATGTCATCCTTTAAGATATCCTGACTGTGTCTAGGTCTGCATATAATCTGTTTTATCATGTTTTGATTTCTTAACAATGAACACCCAAATAAATGCTAATCAAATCCTGGAAATATAAACAGCACACTCTATCATGCAAGTATCTTCCCTACCACATATTTCACAAGTCCAATCCAGATTTCTGAAATCTTAACTGGGAATAGGTTGAGAAGAGAACAGAATAGATCTTTTGCAGAGATGATATAATATACAGATCAAATGAGTTTTTCTCAGTATGATATAGGTTTCTTGGGGTTTCTTTTGGGCACTAGAGGGCCTCTTTCGGGTGTATTAGATCTATAGCGCGACAACGTACAGCTAGGTCAGCATGTATCTGGATGCAGCAGAAGCTGTCGTTGCCTAGCACCTCCAGGTCAGCATATATCTGGATGCAGCAGAGGAGGTACACGACTTTTTTCAGAGAATATTTCAGAATCATATCAAAATTGTGTGTATCGGGACAACATACAGACATTCAAATAGAAATGAGCTAATTCCAAGTGACTTTCTTTCCTGGGGTCATGTACAATTTTAGTTCTGAACAGAAGGACAGCCAAGATATCCCCGGATGATTCAACAATATAAAGACCCGAAACGTCAGATGTTGGCTATCTATCAACGCAAGATTTAAGACCATAAAATCATACGCCGTTGGTATGTTACCCACATGGTACATAGTTCGTTATGTTTATAACACTTAGTATCTTTTATCATGTTGAGCGTCAAGCCTATCGACATATCGCAGTAGATCCTAGTCTTTTCAGCTATGGCACCTTACATGTGTTAGTCAAACCCTTTAACACAAACATTTATTTCACTTCCCATATCATGCAATCTTTCTTTTTGGCTTTTTCATTTTTCTAATGTTTTTGTATTTTTCTCATTTTCTCCCCCTAAAACAATACATATTTACAGCAAACTCTTTTTGTGTTTTTCTTTTTCTGAGTTTTCTCCCCTTAAACTCTATATCTATCTATATGTTCCTCTCCCCCCCTAAATTTGTGCATAAATCTTGTATTTTTGCTCAAATTTACCATTTACTAGAGAAAGGACACTTCATATACAAAGTAATGAACTAAGAAAAAGAAAAATTATTTTTGCTTAACCGTTCCGTCATTAGATTGAAGACTAATCAAATTCAAATCAAAGTACTGAATTTAAACGGTACCTTTTGCTGATCATTATCTTACTTCTGTTATCTCCTCTAAAGGAAACATATCATCTGTAAAAAAAATTGGAACTTTTTGCAACAGTGAAATGTTACCCGTTTTTTTTTATCTCTGGAACAACCGCTATCAACATTCCAGAGATTGTCAATAGCTCCTCCTTAGTTGTTCCTGAAAAGTAAGGAGATTAGTAAGACATTGGTACCCAGGCCATCGTGGTCCTGAGATTTCCTGAAGCATCAAAATAAGACACTTCTTTTAAACATAGGTCCCCTTTGGTTTCAAGGATTGGAAACATTGCTACTTTGGATTTGGGTTTCCAAATCTGTTTCGGTTTAACAAACGTGTTCGTTGCCTTCAGTTGAGCAACTTTAGCTGATTCAGTTTTAGAAAGACGTTTTTGTTCTTGAACAGCCTTGCGTTTCGTTTTAGCAGCGTTCCAATCCCCATCAGAAGGTTTAACCTTGGGATTCACATTCTTCATTGCCTTAGGTGATGATACCTTCATTGGCTTAGAATGGTAGTTATCCTTAGGTGTAACCCTCTGATTTTGAGCATAATATGGTTCATGGGGATGATTTGTGCAGTTCCGAGCAATGTGACCAGCAATGCCGCAATTGAAGCATGTTTGTCTCTTCATGTAGAAGGCATTCTGATCATCTTGTGTATCTCTTGCAGGCCCTGAAGGATGAACTGGTCCTTTTTGTGCTTGTTTTCCTTGCACATTTCTTGCAAACGAGGATGGATTTGGATGTCTGTACTTGTCGTTTGCTGGGGCCTTCTGTGGTGGAGATTTCTTTTGATTCTTCTTGTTTTGTTTAGACTGCAAGTCTTGTTCAGAAATCTCACCAGTCTTTCCGAAAGCTTTGTTAGCACAGTCAAATGCATATTTCTCACATTTGCCATTAATGACTGGCTTAACAAAAGCATTTTTCACGTCACGGGTCTTTTGAGAACTATTGCTGCCCATTGAGGACTGTGGAGAGCCTGATCGTCTGTGATGTTTAGGCTTCTTATTTCCGCGTCCTTTACCTGCTCGCTTCGGCTCTTGTTGCTTGATCTGAACCTTTTCATCACTAACAGAAGGCTCAGATTGTTCAGCTTGCATACTTGGAGCCTTGTTAACGTCAGTTTTCACTTCATCAGCTTTGGTAGGATCCGAGACTTCTGGTTTATCAGATGAAACACCAGAAACTTCAGCAAAAACTTCAGTTGAAACATTAGACAAATTTTCAGCACAAGACGGTTCTACACATGACGCCTTTGAGCTGAATCCACTAGAATCAACTGATTCCAATTTCTCAGAATCAGCTACTTCCGATGATTCACATTTGGAGTCAGATGGTTCAGCTGGCTCATTTGTTTCGTTTGCCGATTCAGCCTCTGTTACGCAAGCATCAAGGTTTTCGCCCAAATCATCAGGCCTGAAATTAATCATAGAGCGAAAAACCTTAAAAAAATCAAACGTCGAAATAGAGTCTGGATTAGGTTCATTTATTAAATTTTCAGAAGAATAAGACTCTGATGCTTGTTCATCCACAACTACATTTTCAACTTTTACTTCAACTACTTCATCTGCAGGGGAAGACGAAGCATTAGGATCAAAAGTACCCTTTGAAACAAAATTTACCGAAGGACTCGCTCGTTTATCAAAAGGTCTGCTGTTGATTGATGACTTATCAGTTTTAGGACCGTAAGCCATCTTGTCCTCATTCATCAATTCCTCCTCAGTCATGGGTAAATATGTGTAGTTGTCATTATATGGAGGAGGAACTTGATTGAAACCCAAACCACACCCTTTCTTTTCCTTGTATGCGAGCTGTTGATCACACAAGTTTTTGACTAATTTGCTGGAAGAATCAAATTTTTTAATATTAAGCTCATTTATTTTATATCTATCTCTGATATCTTCCAGTTCTTTAGTCAAAATGCATACTTTTTCCTGAGCTTCTAAGAAATGGGCTGTTTTTACACTTACATCATCTTTGAGTTTGATGATGTCTTTTCGCTGAGCTTCAATTTTATCTTTATAAAGCTTTTCATTCTTCGATAAAGTAAAATTTTTATTTTTTATGTCTTGATAATCTTGTATTAGCTCAGCGTTGTGTAAATGATATGCCTCAACCCTTTCTCTACATTCAGGAGTGCAAAAGACAGAAAGTATCTCTTCACGAGTAATTTCTTGAGCCACGGGTTTGTGAAACATAAATGCCATAATTTTAGTGGGTGGCTGTTACTTCTGTTCTTCTCCTCAAAACACAAACCAAACAAGAACCCGTGCACTTGCTAACTCAAACACCTTACAGTTGAATGAATCCGTTTTCTGATTCGCACCACAAAACCTGTCAAAACTGTTATCACAAACAAACAAACCCCTCTTTTTTATTTATATATATATATTTTTTTTTAATAATTTATAAAAGTATACTTATTATTATTATTATAAAAATCAATGATTGACTAATGATAACCTAATGATTGATTATTATTATTAATTATTATATATAAAACAATTTAAAACAAGAAAACCCTACTGAACATCGTCTTCTTCTTCGCAATAACAAACCAGTCCAAAACCCTAAGTTCTAAGTTCAGCCGCCACTAAGAATCCGTCGGGAAGAGGTTGTTGTAAAAGGTGGTTAACGACGAGGATGACGATATCGATGAACAGTAATCGGAGAAGATGTCCGGTGTCGTCGATGACGGTGATGGTGGAGTATCAATGGTGGCACGACGTGAAGAAGATGACCAGAGTGATATGATGTACAATGACCAGACAATGTGTGGTGGTTTGAAGATGGTCGGAGAAGGTACGACGACGATGATACTGCGATGAAAGTTACCGGAGTTGCAGGTTTCAATGATGCCGGATGTGATAGATGTTACCGGAGGTGATGATGATCAAACGAGAATTTAACCACTCGAAAACAGTAACTCCAAAACAGTGGACTCGAAACCTTGAAAAGATGAGACTCGAAACCGTGGTTGCAACTCGAGACCGTGGAGAGATAACTCGAGACCAGTAATGATAATGGAGGTTGCGACTCGAGAACTCGGAATTGGAAAGGTTGGTTGCGAGTCGGACGAGTCGGAACGGTGGTTGCGACTCGAGACCTTCTGTGAAGATGTGAAGTTCAATGACTCGAGACCAGGAAGATGAACTCGAAACCGATGATTGCGACTCGAGACTGAAAGTTGATTAGTCGAGACAGTGAAGTGATGTTGAAGACTCGAGACCGTGATGATGATGATGATGATGATGAGTCGAGACCGGGTGAAGATGTAAGTCGAGACCTTGGTTGTTAGAATTTGAATGTGATTGACAGCTGTAGCTCGAGATATTTGGAAACTTTTAAATCTGGCAATTTGAAAATTTAAAAAGATTCTATCAATTCAACAAATCACCGAAAACTTTTGGGATTTTGAAAACTTTGGAAAGATAATAATGAAAACTTTAAAAAAAAATTTCAAAAGATTTCCGTTTATCTTCTAACAACTTTCAAAACAAATCAAGAGCCAAAATATAGTAATTTTTGAAAAAAAATTCGATGAACACAACGAAGAACGTGAAGAACACCGAACCAAAAATAACAAAAATCTTGAATCTTTGATATCACACCGAGCCTAGAAATAGGTTCTAATAGCTCTGATACCACTTGTAAGTCCCGTTTAACCGGATCTTTCAATGATATCAAACAACCTATTGATTGTGCGGAATCCAATCAATAGGTGATTCAAGAAAAACAGAAAAATATGAAATATGAAGAACACAATAACGAAAATCACTTTTAAACTTGCACACGATTCTATTACTTGAACAAGCAAAATCGTCTGGTACAAGTTCCTACACCAACTAATCGCCTCTCTCTCTGTAACTCTAGAATTTCTGTAACTGAGGCTCTAAGAAGTTCCAACCCTAAAACAAGTCAAAAACTTGTTTATATACATAGACAAGCCCATCTCCCACATGGGCTCCACTTGGGCCTGCTTGGCCCACATGGCCTAAAGCTAGGCCCAAGTGACCTATAAAGGTCCAAAACCTAATATAACTAACCCGGTAAAGCCCAGTTCGTAACCATAACCCGTTGTGTTAATTTGATGCGTCAGTCTCACATTTTAGGGCCCAACATATATCACCATTGCCCTTAATTTTCTTGACTGTATCTCTCTTAAATGTCAACATATACACGTGTGATTTAGTTTACGAAGATTTTTCGATGCCGAGAACCTCGATCAGAGAGTAAAAAAGGTGTAAGGTTCACAATGGTGTAAAATTAAAATGGGATATACCGGGATAGGATTCGAGTTACAGGAACAAGGGCCAAACCAACCACCCAAGAATGGAATCGTCGAGCGAAAACACTTGACAACCTCCTAGAAGCAGCTTTTCTTACCACCAGACCTATCTCCATCAATTAGAAATCTGATGTCGTCACTAAACATATTCCTTAAATTGTAGCCATTTGTTGAGTGTTTTTATTTTGGTGTCTAATCCGCATATATATCACCACTGCCCATGATTTTCTTGACTGTATATCTCTTAAATGTCAACATATACACGTGTGATTTAGTTTATGAAGATTTTTCAATGTCGAGAACCTCGATCAGAGAGTAAAAAAAGCGTAAGGTTCACAATGGTGTAAAATTAAAATGGGATATACCGGGCTAGGATTCGAGTTACAGGAACAAGGGCCAAACCAACCACCCAAGAATGGAATCGTCGAGGGAAAACACTTGACAACCTCCTAGAAGCAGCTTTTCTTGCCACCAGACCTTTCTCCATCAATTAGGAATCTGATGCCGTCACGAAACACATTCCTTAAATTGTAGCCATTTGTTGAGTGTTTTTTTTTTGTCTAATCCGCATATATATCACCGTTGCCCTTGATTTTGTTGACTGTATATCTCTTAAATGTCAACATATACACGTGTGACTTATTTCACGAAGATTTTTCAATGCCGAGAACCTCGATCAGAGAGTAAAAAAGGCGTAAGGTTCACAATTGTGTAAAATTAAAATGGGATATACCGGGCTAGGATTTCAGTTACAGGAACAAGGGCCAATAGAACCACCCAAGAATGGAATCGTCGAGCGAAAACACTTGACAACCTCCTAGAAGCAGCTTTTCTTGCCACCAGAACTTTCCCCATCAATTAGGAATCTGATGCCGTCACTAAACACATTCCTTAAATTGTAGCCATTAGTTGAGTGTTTTTTTTTTCGGTGTCTAATCCGCATATATATCACCATTACCCTTGATTTTCTTGACTGTGTATCTCTTAAATGTCAACATATAAACGTGTGATTTAGTTTACGAAGATTTTTCAATGCTGAGAACCTCGATCAGAGAGTAAAAATGCGAAAGGTTCACAATGGTGTAAAATTAAAATGGGATATACCGGGCTAGGATTCGAGTTACAAGAACAAGGGCCAAACCAACCATCTAAGAATGGAATCGTCGAGCGAAAACACTTGACAACCACCTAAAAACAGCTTTTTTTTGCCACCGGACCTTTCTCCATCAACTAGGAATCTGATGCCGTCACTAAACACATTCCTTAAATTGTAGCCATTTGTTGATTGTTTTTTTTTTTGGTGTCTAATCCGCATATATATCACCATTGCCCTTGAGTTTCTTGACTGTATATCTCTTAAATGTCAACATATACACATGTGATTTAGTTTACGAAGATTTTTCAATGCCGAGAACCTCGACCAGAGAGTAAAAAAGGCGTATGGTTCACAATGGTGTAAAATTAAAATGGCATATACCGGGTTGGGATTCGAGTTTCAGGAACAAGGGCCAAACCAACCACCCAAGAATGGAATCGTCGAGCGAAAACACTTGACAACCTCCAAGAAGCCGCTTTTCTTGCCACCAGACCTTTCTCCATCAATTAGGAATCTGATGCCGTCACTAAATACATTCCTTAAATTGTAGCCATTTGTTGAGTGTTTTTTGGTGTCTAATCCACATATATATCACCATTTCCCTTGATTTTCTTGACTGTATATCTCTTAAATGTCAACATATACACGTGTGATTTAGTTTACGAAGATTTTTCAATGCCAAAAACCTCGATCAGAGAGTAAAAAAGGCGTAAGGTTCACAATGGTGTAAAATTAAAATGGGATATATCGGGCTAGGATTCGAGTTAAAGGAACAAGGGCCAAACCAACCACCCAAGAATGGAATCGTCGGTCGAAAACACTTGACAACCTCCTAGAAGCAGCTTTTCTTGCCACCAGACCTTTCCCTATCAATTAGGAATCTGATGCCGTCACTAAACACATTCCTTAAATTGTAGCCATTTGTTGAGTGTTTTTTTTTTGTGTCTAATCCGCATATATATCACCATTGCCCTTGATTTTCTTGACTGTATATCTCTTAAATATCAACATATACACGTGTGATTTAGTTTACAAAGATTTTTCAATGCCGAGAACCTCGATCAGAGAGTAAAAAATGTGTAAGGTTCACAATGGTGTAAACTTAAAATGGGATATACCGGGCTAGGATTCGAGTTACAAGAACAAAGGCCAAACCAACCATACAAGAATGGAATCATCGAGCGAAAACACTTGACAACCTCCTAGAAGCAGCTTTTCTTGCCACCGGACCTTTCTCCATCAATTAGGAATCTGATGCCGTCACTAACCACATTCCTTAAATTGTAGCCATTTGTTGAGTGTTTTTTTTGTGTCTAATCCGCATATATATCACCATTGCCCGTGATTTTCTTGACTGTATATCTCTTAAATGTCAACATATACACGTGTGATTTATTTTACGAAGATTTTTCAATGCCGAGAACCTCAATCAGAGAGTAAAAAAGGCGTAAGGTTCACAATGGTGTAAAATTAAAATGGGATATACCGGGATAGGATTCGAGTTACAGGAACAAGGGCCAAACGAACCACCCAAGAATGGAATCGTCGAGCGAAAACACTTGACAACCTCCTAGAAGCAGCTTTTCTTGCCAGCAGGCCTTTCTGCATCAATTAGGAGGAATCTGATGTCGTCACTAAACACATTCCTTAAATTGTAGCCATTTATTGAGTGTTTTTTTGTGTCTAATCCGCATATATATCACCATTGCCCTTGATTTTCTTGACTGTATATCTCTTAAATGTCAACATATACACGTTTGATTTAGTTTACGAAGATTTTTCAATGCCGAGAACCTCGATCAGAGAGTAAAAAAGTTGTAAGGTTCAATATGGTGTAAAATTAAAATGGGATATAACGGGCTCGGATTCGAGTTACAGGAAAAAGGGCCAAACCAACCACCCAAGAATGGAATCGTCGAGCGAAAACACTTGACAACCTCCTAGAAGCAGCTTTTCTTGCCACCAGACCTTTCCATCAATTAGGAATCTGATGCCGTCAATAAACACATTCCTTAAATTGTAGCAATTAGTTGAGAGTTTTTTTTTGGAGTCTAATCCGCATATATATCACCATTGCCCTTGATTTTCTTGATTGTAAATCTCTTTAATGTCAACATATAGACGTGTGATTTATTTACGAAGATTTTTCAATGCCGAGAACCTCGATTAGAGAGTAAAAAAGGAGTAAGATTCACAATGGTGTAAAATTAAAATGGGATATACCGGACTAGGATTCTAGTTACAGGAACAAGGGCAAAACCAACCACCCAAAAATGGAATCGTCGAGCGAAAACACTTGGCAACCTCCTAGAAGTGGCTTTTCTTGCCACCAGACCTTTCTCCATCAATTAGGAATCTGATGCGGTGACTAAACACATTCCTTAAATTGTAGGCATTTTTTGAGTGTTTTTTTTTTGTTTCTAATCCGCATATATATCACCATTGACCTTGATTTCCTTGACTGTATATCTCTTAAATGTCAACATATACACGTGTGATTTAGTTTACGAGGAATTTTCAATGCCGAGAACCTCGATTAGAGAGTAAAAAAGGCGTAATGTTCACAATGGTGTAAAATTAAAATGGGATATAACGGGCTCGGATTCGAGTTACAGGAAAAAGGGCCAAACCAACCACCCAAGAATGGAATCGTCGAGCGAAAACACTTGATAACCTCCTAGAAGCAGCTTTTCTTGCCACCAGACCTTTCCATCAATTTGGAATCTGATGCCGTCAATAAACACATTCCTTAAATTGTAGCAATTAGTTGAGAGTTTTTTTTTGGAGTCTAATCCGCATATATATCACCATTGCCCTTGATTTTCTTGATTGTATATCTCTTTAATGTCAACATATAGACGTGTGATTTAGTTTACGAAGATTTTTCAACGCCGAGAACCTAGATTAGAGAGTAAAAAAGGAGTAAGGTTCACAATGGTGTAAAATTAAAATGGGATATACCGGACTAGGATTCGAGTTACAGGAACAAGGGCCAAACCAACCACCCAAAAATGGAATCGTCGAGCGAAAACACTTGACAACCTCCTAGAAGCAGCTTTTCTTGCCACCAGACCTTTCTCCATCAATTAGGAAACTGATGCCGTGACTAAACACATTCCTTAAATTGTAGGCATTTTTTTAGTGTTTTTTTTTTTTTGTTTCTAATCCGCATATATATCACCATTGACCTTGATTTCCTTGACTGTATATCTCTTAAATGTCAACATATACACGTGTGATTTTGTTTACGAAGATTTTTCAATGCCGAGAACCTCGATCAAAGAGTTACTGGAACAAGGGCCAAACCAACAACCCAAGAATGGAATCGTCGAGCGAAAACACTTGACAACCTCCTACAAGCAGCTTTTCTTGCCACCAGACCTTTCTCCATCAATTAGGAATCTGATGCCGTCACTAAACACGTTCCTTAAATTGTAGTCATTTGTCGAGTGTTTTTTTTTTTGTGTCTAATCCGCATATATATCACCATTGTCCTTGATTTTCGTGACTGTATATCTCTTAAATTTCAACATATACACGGGTGATTTAGTTTACGAAAACTTTTCAATGCCGAGAACCTCGATCAGAGAAAAAAGGCATAAGGTTCACAATGGTTTAAAATTAAAATGGGATATACCGAGCTAGGATTCGAGTTACAGGAACAAGGGCCAAACCAACCACCCAAGAATGGAATCGTCGAGCGAAAACACTTGACAACCACCTAGAAGCAGCTTTTCTTGCTACCAGACCTTTCTCCATCAATTAGGAATCTGATGTCGTCACAAAACACATTCCTTAAATTGTAGTCATTTGTTGAGAGTTTTTTTTTTGGTGTCTAATCCGCATATATATCACCATTGCCCTTGATTTTCTTGACTGTATATCTCTTAAATGTCAACATATACACGTGTGATTTAGTTTACGAAGATTTTTCAATGCCGAGAACCTTGATCAGAGATTAAAAAAGGCGTAAGGTTCACAATGGTGTAAAATTAAAATGGGATATACCGGGCTAGGATTCGAGTTAAAGGAACAAGGGCTAAACCAACCACCAAAGAAAGGAATCGTCGAGAGAAAACACTTGACAACCTTCTAGAAGCAGCTTTTCTTCACAAGACCTTTCTCCATCAATTAGGAATATGATGCCGTCACTAAACACGTTCCTTAAATTGTAGCCATTTGTTGAGTGTTTTTTTTGGTGTCTAATCCGCATATATATCACCATTGCCCTTGATTTTCTTGACTGTATATCTCTTAAATTTCAACATATACACGTGTGATTTTGTTTACGAAGATTTTTCAATGCCGAAAACCTCGATCAGAGAGTAAAAAAGGCGTAAGGTTCACAACGGTGGAAAATTAAAATGGGATATACCGGGCTAGGATTCGAGTTACAGGAACAAGGGCCAAACCAACCACCCAATAATGGAATCGTCGAGCGAAAACACTTGGCAACCTCCTAGAAGAAGCTTTCCTTGCCACCAGACCTTTCTCCGTCAATTAGGAATTTGATGTCGTCACTAAACACAATCCTTAAATTGTAGCCATTTGTTGAGTGTTTTTTTTTTGTGTCTAATCCGCATATATATCACCAGTGCCCTTGATTTTCTTGACTGTATATCTCTTAAATGTCAACATATACACGTGTAATTTAGTTTATGAAGATTTTTCAATGCCGAGAACCTCGATTCGACAGTAAAAAAGGCGTAAGGTTAACAATGGTGTAAAATTAAAATACCAGGCTAGGATTCGAGTTACAGGAACAAGGGCCAAACCAACCACCCAAGAATGGAATCGTCGAGCGAAAAAACTTGACAACCTCCTAGAAGAAGCTTTTCTTGCCACCAGACCTTTCTCCATCAATTAGGAATCTGATGCCGTCACTAAACACATTCCTTAAATTGTAGCCATTTGTCGAGTGTTTTTTTGGTGTCTAATCCGCATATATATCACCATTGCCCTTAATTTTCTTGCCTGTATATCTCTTAAATGTCAATATATAGACGTGTGATTTAGTTTACAAAGATTTTTCAATGCCGAGAACCTCGATTAGAGAGTAAAAAAGGCGTAAGGTTCACAATGGTGTAAAATTAAAATGAGTTATACCGGGCTAAGATTCTAGTTACAGGAACAAACGCCAAACCAACCACCTAAGAATGGAATCGTCGAGCGAAAACACTTGACAACCTCCTAGAATCAGTTTTTCTTGCCACCAGACCTTTCTCATTCAATTAGGAATCTGATGCCGACACTAAACACATTCCTTAAATTGTAGCCATTTGTTTAGTGTTTTTTTTTTTTTTTTTGTGTCTAATGCGCATATATATCACCATTGCCCTTGATTTTCTTGACTGTCTATCCCTTAAATGTCAACATATACACGTGTGATTTAGTTTACGAAGATTTTTCAATGCCGAGAACCTCGATCAGAGATGAAAAAAGGCTTAAGGTTCACAATAGTGTAAAATTAAAATGGGATATACCGGGCTAGGATTCGAGTTACAGGAATAAGGGCCAAACCAAACACACAAGAATGGAATCGTCGAGCGAAAACACTTCACAACCTCCAAGAAGCCGCTTTTCTTTCCACCAGACCTTTCTCCAACAATTAGGAATCTGATGCCGTCACTAAACACATTCCTTAAATTGTAGCCATTTGTTGAGTGTTTTTTTTTTGGTGTCTAATCCGCATATATATCACCATTTCCCTTAATTTTCTAGAGTGTATATCTCTTAAATGTCAACATATACACGTGTGATTTTGTTTACGAAGATTTTTCAATGCCGAGAACCTCGATCAGGGAATAAAAACGGCGTAAGGTTCACAATGGTGTAAAATTAAAATGGGATATAGACTGGGCTAGGATTCGAGTTACTGGAACAAGGGCCAAACCAACAACCCAAGAATGGAATCGTCGAGCGAAAACACTTTACAACCTCCTACAAGCAGCATTTCTTGCCACCAGACCTTTCTCCATCAATTTGGAATCTGATGCCATCACTAAACACATATATATCACCATTGTCCTTGATTTTCTTGATTGTATATCTCTTAAATGTCAACATATACACGTGCGATTTAGTTTATGAAGATTTTTCAATGCCGAGAACCTCGATCAGAGATTAAAAAAGGCGTAAGGTTCACAATGCTGTAAAATTAAAATGAGATATACCGGGCTAGGATTCGAGTTAGAGGAACAAGGGCCAAACCAACCACCCAAGAATGGAATCGTCGAGCGAAAACACTTGACAACCTCCTAGAAGCAGCTTTTCTTGCCACCAGACCTTTCTCCATCAATTAGGAATCTGATGCCGTCACTAAACACATTCCTTAAATTGTAGCCATTTGTTGAGTGTTTTTTTTTGTGTGTCTAATCCGCATATATATCACCATTGCCCTTCATTTTCTTGACTGTATATCTCTTAAATGTCAACATATACGTGTGTGATTTAGTTTATGAAGATTTTTCAATGCCGAGAACCTCGATCAGAGAGTAAAAAAGGCGTAAGGTTCAGAATGGTGTAAAATTAAAATGGGATATACCAGGCTACGATTCGAGTTACAGGAACAAGGGCCAAACCATCCACCCAAGAATGGACTCGTCGGGCGAAAACTCTTGACAACCTCCTAGAAGCAGCTTTTCTTGCCACCAGACCTTTCTCCATCAATTAGGAATCTGATGCCGTCACTAAACACATTCCTTAAATTGTAGCCATTTGTTGAGTGTTTTATTTTTGTGTCTTATCCGCATATATATCACCATTGCCCTTGATTTTCTTGATTGTATATCTCTTAAATGTCAACATATACATGTGTGATTTAGTTTATAAAGATTTTTCAATGGCGAGAACCTCGATCAGAGATTAAAAAAGGCGTAAGTTTCACAATGGTGTAAAATTAAAATGGGATATACCGGGCTAGGATTCGAGTTACAGGAAAAAGGGCAAAACCAACCACCCAAGAATATAATTGTCGAGCGAAAACACTTGACAACCTCCTAGAAGTAGCTTTTCTTGCCACCAGACCTTTCTCCATCAATTAGGAATCTGATGCCGTCACTTAACACATTCCTTAAATTGTAGCAATTTGTTGAGTGTTTTTTTGTGTCTAATCCGCATGTATACATATCACCATTGCCTTTGATTTTCTTGACTGTATATCTCTTAAATGTCAACATATACACGTGTGATTTAGTTTACGAAGATTTTTCAATACCGAGAACCTCGATTAGAGAGTAAAAAAGGTGTAAGGTTCACAATGGTCTAAAACTAAAATGGGTTATACAGTGCTAGGATTCGAGTTACAGGAACAAGGGCCAAACCAACCACCCAAGAATGGAATCGTCGAGCGAAAACACTTGACAACCTCCTAGAAGGAACTTTTCTTGCACCAGACCTTTCTCCATCAATTAGGAATCTGATGCCGTCACTAAACACTTTCCTTAAATTGTAGCCATTTTTTGAGTGTTTTTTTTGGTGTCTAATCCGCATATATATCACTATTGCCCTTGATTTTCTTGACTGTATATCTCTTAAATGTCAACATATACACGTGTGATTTAGTTTACGAAGATTTTTCAATGCCGAGAACCTCGATCAGAGAGTAAAAAAAAGGCGTAAGGTTCACAATGGTGTAAAATTAAAATGGGATATACCGGGCTAGGATTCGAGTTACAGGAACATGGGCCAAACCAACCACCCAAGAATGGAATCGTCGAGCGAAAAGACTTGACAACCTCCTAGAAGCAGCTTTTCTTGCCACCAGACCTTTCTCCATCAATTAGGAATCTGATGCCGTCACTAAACACATTCCTTAAATTGTAGCCATTTATTGAGTGTTTTTTTTTTGGTGTCTAATCCGCATATATATCACCATTGCCCTTGATTTTCTTTACTTTATATCTCTTAAATGTCAACATATACACGTGTGATTTAGTTTACGAAGATTTTTCAATGCCGAGAACCTCGATCGGAGAGTAAAAAGGCGTAAGGTTCACAATGGTGTAAAATTAAAATGGGATATACCGGGCGAGGATTCGAGTTACAGGAACAAGGGCCAAACCAACCACCCAAGAATGGAATCGTCGAGCGAAACACTTGACAACCTCCTAGAAGCAGCTTTTCTTGCCACGACCTTTCTCCATCAATTAGGAATCTAATGTCGTCACTAAACACATTCCTTAAATTGTAGCCATTTGTTGAGTGTTTTTTTTGTGTCTAATCCGCATATATATCACCATTGCCCTTCATTTTCTTGACTGTATATCTTTTAAATGTCAACATATACACGTGTGATTTAGTTTACAAAGATTTTTCAATGCCGAGAACCTCGATCAGGGAGTAAAAAAGGCGTAAGGTTCAAAATGGTGTAAAAATAAAATGGGATATACCAGGCTTGGATTCGAGTTACAATAACAAGGGCCAAACCATCCACCCAAGAATGGAATCGTCGAGTGAAAACACTTGACAACCTCCTAGAAGCAGCTTTTCTTGCCACCAGACCTTTCTCCATCGATTAGGAATCTGATGCCCGTCACTAAACGCATTCCTTAAATTGTAGCCTTTTGTTGTGTGTTTTTTTTGTCTAATCCGCATATATATCACCATTGGCACCTTGATCTTGACTGTATATATCTTAAATGTCAACATATACACGCGTGATTTAGTTTCTGAAGATTTTTCAATGCCGAGAACCTCGATCAGAGAGTAAAAAAGGCGTAAGGTTCATAATGGTATAAAATTAAAATGGGATATACTGGGCTATGATTCGAGTTACAGGAACAAGGGCCAAACTAACCACCCAAGAATGGAATCGTCGAGCGAAAACACATGACAACCTCCTAGAAGCAGCTTTTCTTGCGACCAGACCTTTCTCCATCAATTAGGAATCTGATGCCGTCACTAAACACATTCCTTAAATTGTAGCCATTTGTTGAGCGTTTTTTTTGTGTCTAATCTGCATATATATCACCATTGCCCATGATTTTCTTGACTGTATATCTCTTAAATGTCAACATATACACGTGTGATTTAGTTTACGAAGATTTTTCAATGCCAAGAACCTCGATCAAAGAGTAAAAAAGGCGTAAGGTTCACAATGGTGTAAAATTAAAATGGGATATACCGGGCTAGGATTCGAGTTACAGGAAAAAGGGACAAACTAACCACCCACGAATGGAATCGTTGAGCGAAAACACTTGACAACCTCCTAGAAGTAGCTTTTCTTGCCACCAGACCTTTCTCCATCAATTAGGAATCTGATGCCGTCACTAAACACATTCCTTAAATTGTAGCCATTTGTTGAGTATTTTTATTGTGTCTAATCCGCATATATATATCACCATTGCCCTTGATTTTCTTGACTGTGTATATCTTAAATGTCAACATCTACATGTGTGATTTACTTTACGAAGATTTTTCAATGCCGAGAACCTTGATCAGAGAGTAAAAAAGGCGTAAGGTTCACAATGGTGTAAAATTAAAATGGGATATACCGGGCTAGGATTCGAGTTATAGGAACAAGGGCCAAACCAACCACCCAAGAATGGAATCGAAGAGCGAAAACACTTGACTACCTCCTAGAAGCAGCTTTTCTTGCCACCAGACCTTTCTCCATTAATTAGGAATCTGATACCATCACTAAGCACATTCCTTAAATTGTAGCCATTTGTTGAGTATTTTTATTGTGTCTAATCCGCATATATATATCACCATTGCCCTTGATTTTCTTGACTATGTACATCTTAAATGTCAGCATCTACGTGTGTGATTTACTTTACGAAGATTTTTCAATGCCGAGAACCTCGATCAGAGAGTAAAAAAGGCGTAAGGTTCACAATGGTGTAAAATTAAAATGGGATATACCGGGCTAGGATTCGAGTTACAGGAACAAGGGCCAAACCAACCACCCAAGAATGGAATCGTCGAGCGAAAACACTTGACAACCTCCTAGAAGCAGCTTTTCTTGACACCAGACCTTTCTCCATCAATTACAAATCTGATGCCGTCACTAAACACATTCCTTAAATTGTAGCCATTTGTTGAGTGTTTTTTTTTTGTGTCTAATCCGCATATATATCACCATTGCCCTTGATTTTCTTGACTGTATATCTCTTAAATGTCAACATATACACGTGTGATTTAGTTTATAAAGATTTTTCAATGCCGAGAACCTCAATCAGAGATTAAAAAAGGCGTAAGGTTCACAATGGTGTAAAATTAAAATGGGATATACTGGGCTAGGATTCGAGTTACAGGAAAAAGGGCCAAACCAACCTCCCAAGAATGGAATTGTCAGGCGAAAACACTTGACAACATCCTAGAAGCAGCTTTTCTTGCCACCAGACCTTTCTCCATCAATTAGGAATCTGATGCCGTCACTAAACACATTCCTTAAATTGTAGCCATTTTTTAGTGTGTTTTTTGTGTCTAATCCGCAAATATATATATATATCACCATTGCCCTTGATTTTCTTGACTGTATATCTCTTAAATGTCAACATATACACGTGTGATTTAGTTTACAAAGATTTTTCAATGCCGAGAACCTGGATTAGAGAGTAAAAAGGTGTAAGGTTCACAATGGTATATAATTAAAATGGGATATACCGGGCTAGGATTCGAGTTACAGGAACAAGGGCCAAACCAACCACCCAAGAATGGAATCATCGAGCGAAAACACTTGACAACCTCCTAGAAGCAGCTTTTCTTGACACCAGACCTTTCTCCATCAATTACAAATCTGATGCCGTCACTAAACACATTCCTTAAATTGTAGCCATTTGTTGAGTGTTTTTTTTTTTGTGTCTAATCTGCATATATATCACCATTGCCCTTGATTTTCTTGACTGTATATCTCTTAAATGTCAACATATACACGTGTGATTTAGTTTATAAAGATTTTTCAATGCCGAGAACCTCAATCAGAGATTAAAAAAGGCGTAAGGTTCACAATGGTGTAAAATTAAAATGGGATATACCGGGCTAGGATTCGAGTTACAGGAAAAAGGGCCAAACCAACCACCCAAGAATGTAATTGTCGAGCGAAAACACTTGACAACCTCCTAGAAGTAGCTTTTCTTGCCACCAGACCTTTTTCCATCAATTAGGAATCTGATGCCGTCACTAAACACATTCCTTAAATTGTAGCAATTTGTTGAGTGTTTTTTTGTGTCTAATCCGCATGTATACATATCACCATTGCCCTTGATTTTCTTGACTGTATATGATGTGTGTAAAATGCAACATATAAATTACATCAAATGAGGCATAAAACTAACCCTTTTTTAGTACTAATATTGGAAAAAGAGTGTTTTTGTCTTCCTTTTGTATTTTCAGGATTAAATGAGCTCAAAAACGCAAAAGAAGCAAAAAGACAGCTAAATCCAACATAAATACAAGAAAAGGAACATTAGTGGATTGCCCGAACCCTCAACGGCACCTTCCAAAGCAAAATAGAGAAAACAGAAGGCTGAACACGCCCCGTGCTCAGCCAGCACGGGGCCGTGCCCAAGAAGCAGCAGAAAAGACAAACCTATAGAAGCTTCTATTGCCCACCACGGGCCGTGCTCAGCGGACACGGGGGGCGTGCCGAAAGTACTGCAGGCGCATTAATTGTAATTGCGAATTACAATTAATGAAGAGAGAGAATGTCAGACAGGCACGGGGCCGTGCCCAGCGGACACGGGGCCGTGCCCAGGCCTCTGTTCAGCCTATAAATAGGAGTGCTTGGTTTCATTGCAACTCATCCCTTGGCACACCACCTCTCTCACACTTCATCCACCACCCACCACCATCACAACACCATCATCCACCACCATCATCCATTGTCCATCATAGAGTGTGAGAGTCGTCTCGGGATCCAAGATTGATCGTAAGAGTTCTTGACAATCAAGGCCATGTTTGCCTAAGTCTCTTACATCACTTGGTGAAGACAAAGTGTCTAGTATAATACTTTTTATTTCTAATCTTTTGCACTTTTTATTTGGTTTTGTATTAATGACTTTAATAACTAGTTACTTATGTTGAAGGTGATCTTTCCTTATCGTTTGTCCGTGGTGTCTTGGCATTATTTTACTGTCTATATAAAATAAAGGATTTTCACCATTCATATCTCCACGGTCTATATGGAGGTATGTTGGCTACCTGGTAGGGGGTTAAGGGAACGGTTTGGTAAAGGTCTTGCCATTGTTCAGCGTTTAGAGGTCCTGCAATGGACCTGGGTCAAATTTAGTAGGACCTCCTTCAATACTTCACGGTATTGGATGGCGGGGGTCCAAACTCTTTGATCCCCTCATAAGTTAACTACTATTAATACTATAACCCGGCTATTTAGGACTGTATCCCTGCTGACTCAGACTACTTAGTCGAGGGTAACGTCACCGCCAAAAGCGGGGCCTACCACAATACTGCATTAATAACTTAATTCATTATCTTCCAATAATCCACCCCTTTAGGATTGTATCCCTGCTGACTCAAACTACTGGGGTGAGGGTAACGTCACCTTCAAAAGAGGGGCCTACTACAATAACTAAGATAATCTCTTAATTATGTGCAAAAGTGCGGAAATAATCAAAGGTTATACTAGATACGAGTCGGAACCAAGTGATTCATCTTGTCTATCTGTTTTTATTTTATTTTTATTTTCAGCATTTTAGTTAGTTTTTATTTTTCTTAGTTTAAAACATTTTTCCAAACTTTTATTTTGGTTAGACGTTGAGGATAAACCGGTACTAAAAGCTCTTGTGTCCTTGGACGACCTCGGTATCTTACCAACACTATACTACACTCAACGATGGGTGCACTTGCCCATATGTGTGTTTAGTGTTAGTGAAATATCGTGTTTTATAAATTTAAAACTTGGCTAAAATAAGTGTTAAAAAGGGCTTAAAATATATACCTAAAATATACGACACTTCACGCACATCAAGTTTTTGGCGCCGCTGCCGGGGACACAAGGATTTTAAGAAAGTTAGGAATCAACGGCCTAATCATCTTCTATTTTTCTTTTTATTTTTTTAGGATTTTTCTTAGTTTTTCAGCTTCTGCAGAGCTCAGCACGGGCCGTGCCCGCTGAACACGCCCACGTGCTCAATCATTGGAACTGGCAATCCTGTTTTACATCAGACAGTAAGCTGAACACGGGGCCGTGTCCACTCAACACGCCCCCGTGCCCAAGTTTCAGTTACTGAAAACAGAACCGTTAGATCCCGATGGTTGGTAATTTCTGACATAAACATGAGTGATAGTAATTATTTTTACTTTCGGCACTCTTATGGTACGTGGTGTCAATTATGTGGTGGCGAACATGAAGAAGTAAAATGCTACTTCCTAAATTATATGCCCCACTACATGGACCCACGATCTTTTCACAACCTTAAGAGGGGCGAAAGTAAAAATAAGCAATATTTCTCCCTCGAATGCGCCCAGCCAGATATTCTAGGGGAAATGTTCCTTAGCGAATTATTTCAACTAGAAGAGCTAATTCTGAAATGGATAGAAGAGCTTAGGAAGGATTTTATTAATCCGCCCCAAGACGATACCCATGAAGAAAAGTTGGAACCGCATTCCGACAACCTCGTTGCTCCCAAGAATACCTTCGTACCTAGCAAAGACTTGGACGATAGTCGTCCCTGTGTCGATTGTGCCGTGAAGGACTCTCCATCGACTTCGTTCGGTGCATACATAGACCTGAGCGATTCGGCATATACCTTCTTTAACAAGAGCCCGGAAAAGGGTTGGACTTGTCCACCTAGAATGAAAATAGGAATTACCCTCACCGACAACCTCTTGCGTTCTTGCCTTAGTCTAGGACAATTAAGGTATATTAGGCACTTTGGGGTTGTTCCAACCAGTAAGGAACCACCCGATATCGGGGAGATCCTTGAATTAGCAAAACTCCATAAAGCAGCCTCCAGACACGGGGCCGTGTCCAGGTCAACACGCCCCCGTGCTCACTAAAAAGATTCTCTGCTGATTTGGTCAGAATACGGACAAAATGTGTCAGGATTTTCTCTGAACACGGGGCCGTGTCCAGTCAACACGGGGCCGTGCCCAGGGCGCTGTCGTTTTCTTTAAATGCAGCATGATTCCTGCTCATTTTGACCACTTCAATTGACAGAGATCTCTGGAATTTTCACTCATACCATCCTAGGTAAGTGTCAAAAGAAGGTTCCAAGGGACCCTCTTGTCCTTTCCACTTTTATTCATTTCCTCCTCTTTCAAAATTTTTCAAAAGTTCCTCCATGGAAGCTTGGAAATCCTTTGATTCCAATCCTCTATGTGAAGTTTGTAAGATTATTTGCTAAAGATTCTGGGCTAAAGTTAGTTGAATAACTTTACTTTAAATTATCCAAGCTTAAAACCCAGATAACAATCATAAAAATAATTTAAAACTCCAAGAATCTTTAGCCAAAAATCCTGCAGACAAATGGACACGGGGCCGTGCTCAACGAGCACGGGGACGTGTCCAGGGGCTCTGTTTTGTAAAAATTTAGTTTTCCTCGGTTTTCTTCACAGAAAATGGCAAGCAGAACAAGCGAATCGTCTTCAAGGAATAACCGACAAGGGAGGAGGTCTTCAACAGCAGAAGACTCTCTTGTAAACTATGTTTACGCTCTAAGGGAGGCTATTGATGAAATGACGGGAGTGGAAGAAGCATTGATCGACCGTATCAACCATCTTTCTGTGGGGCTGGAGGGCTGTCTCCATGAAGTAAACCTCTTGCACCAGAGGTTGAATCTTCTTGCCTCCCCGCCTTTGGTACCCATAATAACCCAAAGGGCGTGGAACGTGGTACCCGAAGTTGTCATTCCAGCTGAATGGTACGCCATGCACCAAGAACTTCCTCGAAGAGTGGTGCAAGGAGTCCCGGTGAATGTTCCCCCTCAACCACCAACAGCAGAAGAAAACGAAGCCGCATTCTTCCTCCCTAGGGAGATCGAAGAATGGCTTTAAACAAAGTTTAGGAAGGAACTCGTTCGGCTAAAAGTCCTACTCTATCGGGAAATCATTCTCGAAATTTTCCTAAAATTAGTAGAACTCCTAATGATAACCTCGTGTACTTGCTGACCTATCTAGTTAAGTTTTAATTTAGGTTTATGTAAGTTCTCTCTATGATGAAATGAAATGATGGTTTTAATGTTTGGATGGTTTGTAATGAATAAAACACACTTATGGTGGCAAAGGATGAGAAGGGGAACGAGAAAAATGATCCCATGCACAAGAACAAGGCAACCCGATGATTTTCTCCCTTTCAGAAGGTTCAACACGGGCCGTGCCCAACCAACACGGCCCCGTGTTGAACCACCTGCAGAAAACGCCCAGTACAGGTAACTGGACACGGGCCGTGTTCACCCAACACGCCCCCGTGTCCAGACTTCTGTTTCTCTTATTTCAATTTTGTTACTGGCACTTGAACACGGGGCCGTGCCCGGATAACACGGGGCCGTGCTCAGTGCCCAGTAACACAAATTTTTGCTTTTTAAACACTATTTTACACATCTAATCAACCTAAAAATTTATTTTTGGGACACATTGAGGACAATGTGTAATTTAAGTGTGGGGGGATGCTAAAACCTTGAACTTTGCAAGTCCTAAATACAAGCCTTACACAAAACTCTATTGGAACCGCTAATCACCCCAAATTTTTTGAAAAAATTTCATTTTTTTTACTTGTCTAGGTTTAACTCGGGAAATTCAAGCTCTCAAAAAGGTTATATTTTTACAAATTTACAACCGATAGCGTAGTGATAAAAAGAACCAACATAAGAAAATTATGAAAAGGCATGACAAACTTATTTAAAATTTGATTATATATACTTGATCACATAAAAACCCATTCCCACAAAAGTGAGTTTTGAGCCTTTATTGAGCACTCAATTTCATACCATTTGACTAAATGCTCATTTTTCGTTTCTTGTGTGAATAGCCGCTTGGTTCTTACGACTCTAGAACTTGCCATGACAATACATTCCCGGTCCTTATCAACTTAAACCCGAGTAAGTAAATGATAGAGGCATTAGGACTAACCCTTTTTTTTCATTTCCACACCATTATTTTTCTTTTTCTTTTACCACCTACCAAAAAAAAAAAAAAAAAAATCCCCCTAGTTAGCCCCTTTGAGCCTAAACCTTTTCGTTTCATCACCCAAAACAAAAACCCTTTCACCCACCAAAACCTTTTTCATTTTTACCCTTTATTTTAGTAACAAGTTCGGTTCTTCGAAAAAAAAAAAAAAAAAATTTGAAGCAAAAAGAAAATAAACAAACAAAGTAATCAAAAATAACTTTGTTTGAATAAAAGCTTCATCAAAAATAAAAGGTTGCAAAAATACGAAAATCGACACTTGTTACGCTTTTTAGCCCTTTTTCTACTAACCACTAACCCAACCACCTACCTTTAACCCTAGCCAACCCTTAACCCACAAAGTCCTCTTGATATCTACAAAGGTATAAAAGTTAAAAAGGAGGAGGATTGATTTCTTGGCAAGCCTATGGTAGGAATAAGTTCCATGCCGCTCTCGAGTGATTCACTAAAAATACACCTTCGGCCGAGTGTGAGTGATTTCCCCGCGAGGTATGTGAACTTGTATATAAATAGAATTTTAAAAAAGGCATGTTATGCCCAAATAAGTAATTTCTTTTATGAACAGTTCTAAATAAATCATTACGAATAGGAGTGTAAATAAATAAAAATAAAACCCTAAAAAGATCTTGGAAATCCCGACACTCTATGACAAGCCCAAAACCTTCTCTTCTACCTATTCCATTTGGGAGTGTAAGCCAAATATTAAAGAGTTTTGCTTGAGGACAAGCAAAAGTTCAAGTGTGGGGGTATTTGATGTGTGTAAAATGCAACATATAAATTACATCAAATGAGGCATAAAACTAACCCTTTTTTAGTACTAATATTGGAAAAAGAGTGTTTTTGTCTTCCTTTTGTATTTTCAGGATTAAATGAGCTCAAAAACGCAAAAGAAGCAAAAAGACAGCTAAATCCAACATAAATACAAGAAAAGGAACATTAGTGGATTGCCCGAACCCTCAACGGCACCTTCCAAAGCAAAATAGAGAAAACAGAAGGCTGAACACGCCCCGTGCTCAGCCAGCACGGGGCCGTGCCCAAGAAGCAGCAGAAAAGACAAACCTATAGAAGCTTCTATTGCCCACCACGGGCCGTGCTCAGCGGACACGGGGGGCGTGCCGAAAGTACTGCAGGCGCATTAATTGTAATTGCGAATTACAATTAATGAAGAGAGAGAATGTCAGACAGGCACGGGGCCGTGCCCAGCGGACACGGGGCCGTGCCCAGGCCTCTGTTCAGCCTATAAATAGGAGTGCTTGGTTTCATTGCAACTCATCCCTTGGCACACCATCTCTCTCACACTTCATCCACCACCCACCACCATCACAACACCATCATCCACCACCATCATCCATTGTCCATCATAGAGTGTGTGAGTCGTCTCGGGATCCAAGATTGATCGTAAGAGTTCTTGACAATCAAGGCCATGTTTGCCTAAGTCTCTTACATCACTTGGTGAAGACAAAGTGTCTAGTATAATACTTTTTATTTCTAATCTTTTGCACTTTTTATTTGGTTTTGTATTAATGACTTTAATAACTAGTTACTTATGTTGAAGGTGATCTTTCCTTATCGTTTGTCCGTGGTGTCTTGGCATTATTTTACTGTCTATATAAAATAAAGGATTTTCACCATTCATATCTCCACGGTCTATATGGAGGTATGTTGGCTACCTGGTAGGGGGTTAAGGGAACGGTTTGGTAAAGGTCTTGCCATTGTTCAGCGTTTAGAGGTCCTGCAATGGACCTGGGTCAAATTTAGTAGGACCTCCTTCAATACTTCACGGTATTGGATGGCGGGGGTCCAAACTCTTTGATCCCCTCATAAGTTAACTACTATTAATACTATAACCCGGCTATTTAGGACTGTATCCCTGCTGACTCAGACTACTTAGTCGAGGGTAACGTCACCGCCAAAAGCGGGGCCTACCACAATACTGCATTAATAACTTAATTCATTATCTTCCAATAATCCACCCCTTTAGGATTGTATCCCTGCTGACTCAAACTACTGGGGTGAGGGTAACGTCACCTTCAAAAGAGGGGCCTACTACAATAACTAAGATAATCTCTTAATTATGTGCAAAAGTGCGGAAATAATCAAAGGTTATACTAGATACGAGTCGGAACCAAGTGATTCATCTTGTCTATCTGTTTTTATTTTATTTTTATTTTCAGCATTTTAGTTAGTTTTTATTTTTCTTAGTTTAAAACATTTTTCCAAACTTTTATTTTGGTTAGACGTTGAGGATAAACCGGTACTAAAAGCTCTTGTGTCCTTGGACGACCTCGGTATCTTACCAACACTATACTACACTCAACGATGGGTGCACTTGCCCATATGTGTGTTTAGTGTTAGTGAAATATCGTGTTTTATAAATTTAAAACTTGGCTAAAATAAGTGTTAAAAAGGGCTTAAAATATATACCTAAAATATACGACACTTCACGCACATCAGTATATCTCTTAAATGTCAACATATACACGTGTGATTTAGTTTACGAAGATTTTTCAATGCCGAGAACCTCGATTAGAGAGTAAAAAAGGTGTAAGGTTCACAATGGTCTAAAACTAAAATGGGTTATACAGGGCTAGGATTCGAGTTACAGGAACAAGGGCCAAACTAACCACCCAAGAATGGAATCGTCGAGCGAAAACACTTGACAACCTCCTAGAAGGAACTTTTCTTGCCACCAGACCTTTCTCCATCAATTAGGAATCTGATGCCGTCACTAAA
>JARYGA010004788.1:0-28193 GCA_030545235.1 Helianthus tuberosus | reverse complement strand
GAGAGTGTGCGAAGAGAACAAAACAAACAGTTCAACATTCAGGTTTTCAAATCAAACAAACCAATCAAGCTTACAACTTTCACAACATTCATCTTAAAAACCTAACATTCTCTTCATCGGACACAAGCAGATTTATGTATTAGTTATCACCTAATCATTTGATCAACTCATGTATATCAATCATCACTTTCATCATACGAGTTCATTTTGTAAACATATCTAAAACCCTAATCTTTTTAACATCATCATCATCATTTTAATAAATCTTTCACAAACATTTTCTAAATGTGATCATTTGTATAGTTTGTAAACATCATAGCATACGAGATCTATAACACTTTGTAACATACAAAAACTCTAGTTCATATATCATAATACAAATGTTTCTAAATCATGTTAATCACAAGAAATCATCAAGATCTTTGCTATCATGCAACCCTAATATCACTCATATTTCATGTCACACCCCGACCACGTATAACATACAAAACGTGGCGGAAAACGTCGGGGAGTGTTGTAACAGAATTAATTGTTTCATAACCATAGCATACAAAGTTGTATTTTATTTATCAACATAAGAGTTACATTGTTTTGAACAGGAATCAAAGAGTTTATAACATAATTAAACTAAGTCTATCTTCATTTTAAGTCTCTAAGGCACAGGTCCGCCCTAGTGTCACGATCATCGTCCTACGAAAAAAACTCCTAAAAACACATGTGAAAATAGGTACGTCAGCATAAAAATGCCTGTGAGATACATAGGTTTTGTGAAAAATAGGATTCATGACTTATAAGTTTAGAAAAAGTTGTTTATCAAAAGTCAGTCATGAACCTTGTAAATTGTTTTGTTTTGTAAATCGTTTAAAAAGCGATAAGATCGAATGATATGTATAATAAAAGAATAATGCGTGGTTAAATGTATAACCAAGTAAAATGAGCTGTATAAAGTAAATTGTTTGTAAACCAAAGTCTTGTGAAAAATATGTTATTTATATAAAATGTTATATGTCTCAAATTGAAATGATTCAAATAACACTACGATATGTAATAGCATACAAACACTTATATATAGGAAGTACTAGCGGCGTATCCACCATGCTTGTATCATATTACACACGCCTCGTTACTTAAATCACTTAAACAAACCAGCAATGTATAAAGTCCATGTTTAAACCAATTGTCAAAAAGTCCTTGTATAAGCCATGTCAAATGTTTAAAAGTCCAAATGTAGTCAAGTAATGTGTAACAAATGTTATGTATTGTAAGTAAAGTATTGTCACATAATCCAAATGTAGAAATGTACAAAACAAAGTATTTTGAATATATCAAAAAGTTATGTTTTGCAAAGTAATGCATGTTACATTGATACAAACATTTATGTGGTAAGTTAACGCATACATTCAAGCCTTGAGACAGTCGGATAACCCTTTCAGTCAAGGTTATCAAAAGAAATGTTTTCGGATTCAGTCATTCCTTACATCCAAACAAACCCGGGATGTCAGGAATGGGATTTGTCAAGTCCTATGGTACCAGTACTTACTACCAAGCGGCGTAGCTAATGTTAATGAACGTATATAAGTCTCGTTTGTGCAAACCAAATGTTATAGCAGTTGTATACATGTCATATGAAAACAATGTACTAAGTATGCTAAGTTAACATACAAAGCAGAAAAGTCATGTAAATCAATGTGCTAGCATGCTATCAGTCAACATACATAGCAGAAATGTAATGTAAAACGATGTACTAAGTATGCACACAATGGGCATATATAGCATGAAATGTAATATAAAATGATGTACTAAGTACGCACACAATGGGCATACATAGCATGAAGTGTAATGAAATCATGTACTATAATGTACTAACGAACATAGCAGGTATATGATGTGAAAACAGGAAAGCATGAAAGTAACAAGTAGGCACATGTGTTCCACCCCAAAACAGTTTGGAAAACAGTAAAAGAGGGGTCTATGTACTCACTTGAGATTGCTCAGAAGTCCTAAGATAACCACCAAGCAATGCTAGAGATCACGGAATCAAACGACACCTAATATAGGTAACTATGTTAATAAACCGGACCTATATCGGAGGATCGGATAGAATGAGGGTTCGTAAACCAAACGAGTATGGAGACTCGTGTAATATGGTTTAACAAAGCCTACATACTAAATGAAACCTAACATAAGTGCTTACGACCCATTACGACCCGTTTAGGCAGCTTATGCTACTTTAACGCGTCGTTCGCGTGAAACGCGTTCGGACCGCCTAACTAGTCCTATGACAAGTAGAATATGCCTTAACATGCCTAATATTGTCGCCAAATCAGTTTAGATGTCAAAAGTTATGTCACATATGTTTATAATGAATTTTGGCATCAAAGGGGTATTTTGGTAATTTACCTAAGGCATATAAACTACCTATTATACAACTACTTAAACGTCGTGACCATAAGGTATAACCTCGGAAGGTTATTCCCTACCTACTAGGGTCACCTAATGTATTTGGTCGGATCCTAATGATCGACCAAATGGGTCGGGTTCGAAGGTATAAGTGATTTATTAGATCGCTTACCCTTACGACCCTAGACAACGTGGTAATCAGTAGGCATAGTCACAAGGGACTATAACCATCGTGATTACAATCACGTTGCGAAGTTCAAACGAACTTCGCATTGACCATAAACTGGTCAACGCAGAAAGTCAAACAAAGTTTGACTTTCGGACTCGAAAAGCAATAAAAGAACGAAGGAACACTTACAAAGGGTCCCCGAATGCTAATCTAGATCAAAATAGCTCAGGTATGAAACAAAGGTTTCAACTTAGAGCACATTAGATCGGATTCTTGTGAGGAATGAGTGAATATAAGGTGGGTATTTATAGTTTTCGGTTCACCGTTAGGATCGTTTCTTGGAAAAGAGGGAATGATCTCACCCGTACACTTGTCGGAATGTTGTGGTAACTCATATTGCTCCACCACAAGAGTTTGACACTTGGCCTTGGCCTTTGGAGGGGTTAAAGGCTGTTAACAGCTGAGAAAAAACGTTTTGCTGCATCTGACCCCTGCTTGCGCACCGCAACACTCTCATTGTTGAGATGCGCAAGGACTAGTTTGGCAGATTTACAGTTTTGGTCCCTGCTGTGTTATAAGGTCATTTCCGACGCGTTTAAGGCCCGTTAACCCCATTTCAAAGCTCTAAAATGAAGTTAAAGTATAGGGAACTTAAAATGTGCTCAAAAATATCTCGGATGTCGGTTCGTTTAGCCGTACGGTTGCGATGTTCGGTTAATTACGACGGAATGCGCATAAGCGCGAAAAACGATCCAAATGGCGTGACGAATGGATTTTTCTTATGCCAAACACTAAAATAAAATATTTTAGTGCTTACATAAATTTTTGGATGTCCAGATGTATTCAGAACGTGAGTTATGCGCGAAAATGCAAACTTGTGCACTTTTTGACACTTTTAGTCCCTGAATGACCCAAAAGTTTAATTTAGCACACCGAACCCCTCAAAGCCTATTTCTAAACTATGTAAAGGATATTTATGGTATGTTTAACTTATGGTCATGTTTCAGAATGTTCGTTACAGTTCAAATTGGCATACTTTCGCAGTTTGTCAAGTTTAGTCCCTGTAAGCGAATTAACTTGTTTTTGCTATACCAAAGCCTTCAAAACTTATTTCTAAGTTATGTAAGGGTTATTTAAGGTATGTTAAGTGTATGTTGATGTTCCGGAGTATTTTTCGCATTAAACTGATTACGTTTACGCATCAGTTTGCGTATAACTCTCCAGAAAGCGATGTAGAGTTTGAAATTGAATAAAAGTCAAAACATGAAAAATGTAAAACACAACCAAACAAACATTGGGATCAAATAACATTGTTTTATTGATAACTGAACTGTTCACAATGATTACAAGCACAGATGTTATATTTCATAGATTCAAAAACAATATATCACAAACACTCGATGAACCAACTAGAAACAATTTATGAAGAATCATTACACCATCATCTAGTGACTAACACAATTATTAAATGATAGGATTAAACTAACCTGGAAATTAAGAATAGGAAAGAGAGTATGCGAGAAAAATAAGAAGATCTTCAAGAAAAGAAGAAACTTTGATGATGACTTGAATCTTCAAAAAGTAATGGGAAGAGAATGTTGCTGAATTGTAGGGGAAAGTTTCTAAAAGGGGTTAGCCGCCAAGGAATGTTTTGGTAATGGGTGTTAGGGTTTTGGCAGATATGAGTATATATACTCAATAGAAGATGTCGCACACCCATGTGAATGGTGTACAGCTGTCATGGTGCCGCACACATATGAAATTCATGTGTGTGCGGTCTTAACTAATTTAGGGGTGTGCGACGTGACATGTGCTCCACATTGGTGGGGGTGTGCGGTCCAGTTGGAACTGGGCTCAGTAAATCAGAAGCCCACAATTTGGAATGTGCGACTTAGGTTATTCATGCTAGATAGTCAAGCACTCATACATGCAAACTATTTGTCATTAACTTTGCGCAAGTTAACCTTAACATATATAGCGTTATAGAAGTAGCACACCGCCCGTAGGAAGGGTCATTGTTAAGTATTCAATCGTTTAACGGTCTTGTTCATTACGATGACAAGATTACGCTCGTGGAAACTTTGGTTTGACATTTAGGTTATGCATGCTAGCGTGTAATTTAACTTAGTATTCAAAATGACATGTTGGATTTGAGACAATCTTTCATACGTGTGCTATGTAATCAAACTTTTATACTCGCCAACTTTTGTTGATTTTATTTTAATATATGTTGAAGGAAATTGATGATGATAGTCAAAGAAATCTACTTATGGTGAACTAGAAACACACCTATTATTTTATGTTTTGTATTTCCTTGTCGTTTAATTTTGTTATGAACAAGTTGTTGTATTTTCCTTTCCAATGATGTACTCATGTTTAGAAATGAAATGAAATTTGGTTGCTTATATTTTTTATCTTTTACAAATGTTTCGTTTTACGTTTCGGTCTAAATTTTGTGACTTAAAACGGTACAACGTGCGTGTGTGCTTCAATCTTTTACGTCTATTAATTTCCCGTTTTAAAGGCACCGTTGCAACGTGAAGTTCCTAGACCAACTTAGTCATTTTTTTATATGTTTTACGTTTCGGTTTAATTTTTGTGCATTAACATACCATTACGGTGCAACGTGTGTATGTGGTTCAACATTTTTATTTCTATTATTTCCCCTTTAACGATCGTCTTATATCGACTTAGTTATTATTTTCTATATTTTACATTTTGCTCTAGCTTTTGTGTATTAACATGCCGTAACTGGCTTACGTGATTCAACGTTTTTACGTCTACTTTTTATTCAGTTTTATTTTTTTCGTTTTTAGTTTCTTTTGTTTTACGAGTTTCTCTTGTGTTGGTAGTCATTTACGATGGTATGGCATGATAGTACTTGATACGGTTTTACGCCCCCATCACGACTCATTAAATTAAGACTAGTAATACTTTATTTACTGATATCTAATATAGAGGATCGCTGATATTCTATATTTTCAGCGTCTCCTTACAACAAACGTAATAAAAGAATATAGAGTTAATTGCCATTTTCGCCCCTGAGGTTTGGGCACACTTGCCATTTTCGTCCAAAATGAAGGTTTTGTACCATTTTGCCCCCAAAGTTTGTAACTTTTTGCCATTTTCATCCAAATACCTAACTAAGTTACTTTATATCTTATTATGGGTTATTTTTAACCTAACCAAGTTAGTTTATACCCTATTATGGGTATTTTTGAAATTTATCAATTATAAGGGGGTAATTTATAAATTATCTTCTAGCTGACATTAACTCAAGGGCATTTTTGTCACTCTACATTTTTCTTTTCATTTTGCATTTTCATCCAACCCCTTTCATTTTAGAATACAAAAACAACAAATATATTTACTAAAAATTCCTACAGTCCATGTATCATCTCAAAATCTCATTCAAACTTTAATTACAGAGGATGGTGGTTCCGGTCACCATACGTGGATCACCAAATCAATTAGTTAGGTATTTGGATGAAAATGGCAAAAAGTTACAAACGTTGGGGGCAAAATGGTACAAAACCTTCATTTTAGACGAAAATGGCAAGTGTGCCCAAACCTCAGGGGCGAAAATGGCAATTAACTCAAAGAATATATAAAATAGTGAGAGTGATATCCTATTTTTTTTTTTTTTTTTTGAAATCTTGCATTCTTATGTGGCAGGTTATGATTGGCCCCTGAGGAATTTTACAAGGGATAGGGTCATCTGATCATTTTGTCAACCCAAAGTGTTAGTCAACTTTAGGATAACTTTATCATGCTCAGGCTTCGTGGAATAGTCTCAACATCACGTTTTCTTTTCTTTTTTTTTTTTTCTCTTTTTTTTTGTGAACCATAAGTTGTAGTTTGGTTTAAGAAATTTATTTGATCTGTTTACCATGACAATCCGTTAAAAAAATGTCATATACCACATCAATAATGTGTGACTTTAAAAAAGATTAATAAAGAAACAACAGGACCGTCCCTCATGTGACACGCCTTAGGCGAGGAGGGGATCTAAGTGGGCTACGACTTGGGATCACTTTTGTATGGAAACGTGGCCACGCCCTTAAATGGCCCATAACAATTGGTCTAAAAACTAGATTCAGATATAAGAGCTCCAAAGAAGATGCAATCCATATTATATGGGCTAGTACATTGTCAGGGCCGGCCCAAGGGTAAGCCAAATGAGGCTTGGGCCTTCGGCCACATTAACTATAGGGCTCCATTTTTTTTTTAAATATATTATACGTATTTTCTCAAAAGTCTGGTCGTATAGGTTAGGGCGGCTTATCATCTTCTTCACAGAACATTATTGATTATGGCAGCGGGTTATCAGTTATGGCACCAGGAAGAGAAACAGTCGCGCCGCGCCTCATCATCTTCTTCAAGTTTCAAGAATCAAGACTTCAACGGTAATTTTTATCTTCTTTATATGTCTCCGGCCGCTACATCAAGTCACTATATCGCTGTTGAAGGTAAATTGCTGCCTAATTTATCTTCTTCAAGTTTTTTATTTGCTGCCTAATTTACAAAATCAAGTCACTGTACTGATTCATCTTCTTACAAAATCAAGACTGCATCTTTGCTCAGTGGTTGCATCTTCGCTGAATCGCTGTTGAAGGTAAAGCCCTAATTTCCTAGTTGCCTAATTTTCTAATTAAAATCTGTTGCCTAATTGAAGTTTGTGATATTAGCCCTAATTTCCTAGTTGCCGAATTGAAGTTTGTGATATTAGCCCTAATTTCCTAGTTGCCTAATTTTCTGTTTGTTAGCGAGTTCTGTGAATTTGTGATAGATTTATAATGTCTAATAGATATCGTAAACATGAATCCGGCCATTCTAAAAGGCAAAAGAAACAAAAACGAGAAGCTGAAATAGAATCACTAAAGGGTTCTTTACTAAAGGGTTTTTTTTTTTTTGGGGGGGGGGGGGGGGGGGGGAGGGGGGAAAGGCCACAAACTTTTACTTCGACTTAGGCCACCAAAATGGTTGAGCCGGCCCTGTATATTGTTTCATAAAAGATTATATACATGGACATAGAATAACATGTGATAAAGGTTTGTATGTTATAATTTTAACTAAAATTATATGAATATTTAAATGTAATAAATTTTCTTCTCAATAAATTGCGATATTGTAAGAATGTTATCAACTTTTTTATGTTAATATTGAACGGGATTAGAAGCAAATTTTGCTTTATGTGCAAGTTAAAGAAGGTTGAATGCATGGATGAGAAAAAGAAATTATAGTGTGGAGCAAATGTTAATGGGGTATTTGTTAAATAATAATTTGAATGTATGAAAGGGCTTGTAGGTAGTCGTATTAAAGTGTGTAGCAAAAGCGTTATTTTCTAAGTTGTTAAGGGTTCAAGTCTATTGATAGACATTTACGTAAAAAAAAATAATGGCTTAAAAAATAACGGATTAAATTATATGATATGTGAATTTGCTATTCTATAAACTAACTTGTGGGAATGCCCGCACGTTGCTGCGGGATCCAAAAACGGGTTGCAATACAGTGTGATAATGTACAATACAACTTACATTTCATCAAACACATAGCCAACATTAACGACTCGTGCTATTAATGATGTTTAAAACAAACAACTACACATAAAACAAAGAGGATACCTGCTTTGCACCTATAAGTTACCCATCCTGACCCGTTACCCGTCTTGCCATTTTGCCACCTCTATTACACATGAAAGACTTTGAAAGCATACTAATTATCAAGTAGAGTCCAACCATTTGGCAGTTGGAAACATCCGTTTTCTAACAAACTCGGATTATTTCCATCCAGACTAATCCGATTCCAGGTTTCTAACCTAATTGTCATTCTAATATGCTTTAACCTATAGTATAGATGTGTGTGCTTTTTAATCCAAAATGACCCACATGAAAGGAACCTGCTCCAATTTTAATCCAAAATGACCGACATGACCCATTAATAAAATTACAAGTATTCAATATTAATAGTAGTTATAAACTTTTTTTTAACTATGTAGATGTCTTCTAAAAGCCTAATAACACAAATTGACTCTTTTATAACACCTAAAAATTTTGATTATCATGACAGAGACTCATTTATAAACTCCAAATTGACTCTTCGATAATGAAGATTGAAATTGCCGAATTTTTGAAATTGCTACATACTCATAGATACCATTCTGCAAATTTGGAAATAAAAAAAACACTTCAGTTATCATAAGTGATACATAAAATTCAAGTGGTATGGGTTTTTGACATGGGTGATGAACCCGCACGTTGCGGTAATAACAAATAAGCATACTTGGAGCCCACTTGATGTCGATGTCTAGCAGCCATTGTAGGGGATGCAACTAACCGCTAACACGATCTGATTTATTCGACCAAAATTTCAACATCAATACGAATCCAGAAATACCTTAGATCGTTAGCGCGAAACTCACTCCAAATTTGCTCAAAGTTAAAGCCAAAAAAAATCGGTTTGTAACATCCTCTACCTGGCAAATAACATCCGTGTTTACTTGAGTTAGCCAGTCCTGGGCCTGGGAACGGATGCTTCAAAAACGGCACTGAAACATCTAAAATGCGACCTACATAAACATTCCCAAATTCAGATTCTTCTAGTCTGAACAAACTTTTGGAAAATAAAATAAAATTAATATGAAATTGAACCAAACTTGAATCGATAAGCATGAACTTGAAGGCATTTGTATACTTTTGGCGATTGGGAGACGGGATTATCTATAAACAGTAATAAATCAATAATAAGTAATACATTCACGCATGAATAAATCCGTCAATTGCATATTCTAACCTAACAACGACTAACAAACAGAATAATAAATCGTAAAATCTGGATAAATATTCAAACGATTGAGATTGGTGTACCTTGTGGATCCACTGAAGCAACATCGCCAATCGTTCACCCAAAACTGTCATCATCGTCTTCGATCAATTCTGCATCTTTACCCAAAACTAATAGATCACCACATTAGCGTCCGTGAACTCCCTTCAAGGTAGTCTTGGTTTCCGTTGCTAAATGCCAAAGAAAGGGTATTCAAAGTTGTGGTTACCTGGATTAGACACAACGTATAAGTATATTAAAAAAGACATTGCACGCTCGTAAGACTTTGCGTACGATTCTTCATCTGTGTCGCGTACCCTCTTTGACTCTTTGACCGTACTCAATAAAACATTCGCTTCCGTCATTTTGTTCATGTACATTAAACAACTCGCAAGATTGCACCTCTTATTCTTATCTGGTTCCAACGAAAGCGCCTTTCTGCATAAAACAAAACTTTCACATCAGCAAAAAAAAATATTCAATACTTAATTTTTAAAGTAAATTGTTGTTTTGGTCCCTAAATTCTGCCTCAAGAAATTTAATATTTCTATACAACTTGTTTATAGCATGAATCATCCAAAATAAACTTTTTATGTATCATATTATATTTTCTTTCTTTCTATCTATCCCCTATATAAGAGGCAATGATATCTCAAAGTCTACCACAAAATATTACATTTGATCTACTATTTTAGCAACTTATACTAAATGGATAGAGTAACCTACTTGGCATCTAAGAAAACTGGCAGTTATATAATATTCACTAACTCCCTTGAAGAAAGGGCGTTTTTTTGTTAATTCAGGTCTATGTAAACTGCAGCCCCTGGTTTAGTTCAAATTATCTGCAGGTCTATTTAAATGGGTCAGCTTGTTTCATCAAATGGTTTAAATGGGTCAGCCTAGTTGATCAAACGGTTTAAGCGGGTTAGCCTGGTTGATTAAACGGTTTAAACCGGTTAGCCTGGTTGATTAAACGTTTTAAACGGGCCAGCCTGTCTCAAATTAATGGTTTAAACGGATCCATAGTTGTTAATAGCAAATAGCGACAAGCTACCTATACGCTACGTAGCGATAGTGAGCTAGCGCTATTTGATGTTTAGCGATAACATATTAGAACTTTTTCAAAAAAAGAATTGGGTTCAGAAAATGGGTTCAGAAATACGAGTTTTACCTTGAACAATTCGAGGAGTATATAGATCGGTCGATCAGTCAATCAGGAGCAAGGCAAGCATGATAGGGTTTCGGCTGAAGCTTAGAGAGAGAAAGATTTTCGTAATTTTCTGGATGATTGTTCTCCATAGATTTCATTAGTTAATAACCATAATCAAAAACCAAGTTCCAAAACTAACCCACAAAAAGTAAGAAAGGCCATAATGGTCCCTGCTACATGAAAAACTAAAAATAAAACATAAATGGAAACGTGAATCGTATCAAGACTCCCTCCTTAGCCACTTTTGTCCTCAAGAGTGAGCTCGTTGAAATCCGGAAAACGCATTCAATTCATCCAAGAACTCCCAGGTAGCGTCTAGAGTGGTTTGACCCTTCCATTGCACAAGAACTTTCATCACCGCCCTATTACATCTTTTGACCATCTTCTTATCCAACACCGCCAAGGGATGCAAATTAAATCGAGCTTCGCCAGGCAAGGGAATGATCTTTTCTGGCGGTCCACACGGCCCTTTAAGCAGCGATACATGAAAGACCCGGTGGATGTGAGCTTACTCCGGTAAGTCGAGCCGATAAGCCACCGCTCCAATCCTTTCTGTAATCAAAAACGGCCTGAAGTATTTAGGGGTGAGTTTGGAATGCCAGTGTACTCGTAACGAATTCTGCATGTATGGCTAGAGCTTGAGCTACACCCACTGACCCGCTTCGAACTCCCTTTCTGACCTTCGTTTGTCGGCTTGCTGCTTCATTCGGTTTTGAGCCTTCAAGAGTGACTGCCTAAGCACCCCTATAGCTGCCTCCCGATCCCGCATTACCTCGTCAATATCATTATCGGTTGCGTCCCTCGGAATGTACGGAATATGTAGTGGAGGGCGGTAGCCGTATAAAGCTTCAAAGGGTGTACGTCCCAACGAGGAGTGGAACGAGGTGTTGTACCACCATTCGGCCGTCGCTACCCACTTTACTCACGTATGAGGTCGCTCCATCACCATGCATCTCAAATACCCCTCCAAACAACGATTCACTACCTCCGTTTGACCGTCCGTTTGTGGATGGTAGGCCGTTGACAACTTAGCCTCTATACCTTGGAGATGCAAAAACTCCTTCCAAAAAGAACTCAGAAAAATCGGGTCTCGGTCAGAAACGATTGAACTCGGGCACCCATGCAGCTTATACACGTTATCAAAAAACACCTGGGCAACGTCCCTAGCTGAATACGGATGCCCCAACAACATAAAGTGCCCGTATTTCGTGAGTGGGTCAACTACTACGAAGACGGTATCCTTGCCCCTGACCCTTGGCAACCCTCCAATAAAATCCATCGATATATCAGAAAAAATCATCTTAGGAATCGGTAATGGTTGCATCAAACTTGGTGAAGCCACGTTCTCGGTTTTAGCCCTCATGCACACGTCGCATTTACGAACAACTCTCCTCACCACCTTGTTTATTCCCTTCCAAAAAAATAATTCCTTTACCCGCTGCGCCGTTGCTCGAACTCCCGAGTGCCCCCTACCGGTGACTCATGGCACAATTTCACCATCTCCTCCCGTAAGGCGGTATCATTACCCACCACCATACGATTTTTGCGTGACAATCACTTACCGTTCCACTTGTATTTGGGCTGCCCCTCACCTGCCGTTACCTTACTCACTAATTGTTGAAGATCGATATCATTTTTCTGGCTTTCGATTATCTTATCCAGCAATAGTGGTTCGAGTTGTGACACGGCTGAGACAAATAACTCCGATCCTTGCACTCTTGATAGCGCATCGGCTACCACGTTCTCTCGGCCCTTTTTATATTCAATGGAATAATCATACCCCATAAGTTTCGCTAACCATTTGTGTTGTAGGGGGTGGTGACCTTTTGCGTGAGTAGGTGTTTGAGGCTTTTTTTATCTGTGCGGATGACAAAGGGCCCGGTAATAAGGTAGTAGTGCCACTGTTTTACCGCTAGCATGATAGCCAATAACTCTTTCTCGTAGACGGAGAGTGCATTCTGCCTTGATGACAAAGCCCGGGAAAAAAAAAAGAAACCGGATGTCGATCTTGCATCAAAACCGCCCCTATCCCTCCGGCTGAGGCATCGGTCTCAATTACAAATTGTTTAGCGGGATCGGGTAGTGTCAAAACCGGTGCCAAAGTGAGCGCACATTTGAGACGGTCGAATGCGTTTTGTGCTTCATCCCCCCATTTAAACGCATCCTTCTTTAGCAAGTCGGTGAGTGGCCGTGCAATCATACCAAATGAACGTATGGACCGATGATAATACCCCGCCAAACCCAAGAACCCTCGGAGTTGTTTGACCGTTCTCAGAGTGGGCCATTGTTGTATCGCTTCTATTTTTTTCGGGTCCGTGCTAACTCCCTCCTCGGCTATGATGTGGCCCAAGTACTCGATTGCCCGGCCCCCGAATACACATTTTGACTCTTTAGCGAACAACTGGTTGACTTGCATTATCGTGAGGACTTGTTCCAAGTGATGTCGGTGGTCCCCCTCGCTTCGGCTATACACTAGTATATCGTCAAAAAACACCAATACTCCCTTCCGAAGCATAGGTTTAAAGACATGGTTCATGAGGGCTTGGAACGTAGCAGGGGCGTTGGTTAAGCCAAAGGGCATGACGAGGAATTCGTAATGGCCCTCGCGTGTACGAAAGGTTGTTTTTGGGACGTCCTCGGCTGCCATTCGCACTTGGTGGTACCCGGATCTCAAGTCCAACTTTGAAAAAAAAGATGCTCCCGTTAACTCATCTAAAAGCTCATCAATAAGCGGAATTGGGAACTTATCTTTTACTGTCGCTTCGTTTAGATGCCTATAATCCATACACATTCTCCATTTCCCGTCTTTCTTCTTGACGAGGACTACCGGTGCCACAAACGAGCTTTGACTGTTCCGAATGACTCCCGAATCCAACAGTTCGCGCTTGGTTTTCTCGATAACGTCTTTTTGGGCAGCGGGGTATCGATATGGACGTACACTAATTGGAGCGGTACCCTCTTTCAGCACTATCTTATGATCAAAGGGGCGGTTTGGCGGTAGACCCGTGGGTACTCAGAAGACATTCGGGAACCGAGCCACCAATTCCCTCCATCGACCCGCCCCCTCCTGGTCGTTCGGAGCACCTACCACACGGGACTGGTAGTTGTCCCTTTGTTCACTGTTGGACAAGTGCAAACTGAATAGTTGGAGATCCCCAGTTCGTGCGTGTTTACCCACCTTCTCGAGAGAGCACACCGCAAACAAGTTATTCTGCAGACCTTTCAATTCGTAATGCTTACCCGCTAGCTCAAATTTCATTGTCATTTTTTGGAAATTCCACAAGATGTCGTTCAACGGAAGCAACCATTGAACCCCTAAAATCATGTCATAGTTCTCTAGTGGCAGCAATAAAACTTCAGTTTTGAACGAGTTTCCCTGCATATTCCATTGGAAGTCTCGGCACACGTGATTACTAGTTAATTTTTTTCCATCCGCTACCCCCACGGTGACAGGCGCTATACTCACGGCTTCACAACCCAACTTCTTTGCCAATTTTTCTTTAAGGAAATTATGAGCCGACCCGGAATCAATAAGTATGTGTAGTTGGCGAGTACCCATCGACCCGCTCACACGCATGGTGGAGTAAGACGGAATACCTGTTAACGCGTGAATCGAGATCTGGTGTTCCGTGACCTCTTCGTCGTCAGACCCATCATCTTCCCCCGGTTTCTCGTCCTCGTAATCGGCTTCAATAATATAGAGTTGCTTCCGGGGTTTCGCACATACATGGCCCGGCACAAACTTCTCGGTACACCAAAAACACTCACCTTTTACCCGTTTCTGTTCCAATTCTTTACTTGTCAAACGACGTTTCTCGGTGGTCGGTCGGGTCGGAGTGGCCACGGTTTTGGAAGGGGTGGGTAGTAGGGGCAGTTTGGCTGCATTAGAAGGTGGGGTAATTTTAGTGTTAGTGAGTTTAGAGGATCCCCCATTCCATCTTCCCCCGGCAAACTTTTCTTCCAGTTGTTCATTGTTGAGGGCTTGAGTTTTAGCCAACCCATACGCTTCATACAACGTTCTCGGTTTAAACATTTTAACCGGTCCACGGATGTCCGGTTTGAGAGCCTTAATGTAGAGGCTCACGGGTTGTGTTTCGCTTAGGTTAACCTTATTCAACAGGGAGTCAAAGGTCGTATTCAGTTCCTGTAACGAGCCGATCTGGGTTAACGAAGCCATCTCTTCCAATGGGTCTTCAAACAGTGCATCAGAAAAACGGGCAGAGATCGAACGAACATAGTCCGCCCATGGGACCTCGGCAACCGTGGCATTACGGGTCTTCATATAGGCACGGTGCCAATGGAGGGCATCGCCTTCCAAGTGAACCGCATCACAACGTAATTTCGAGTCATCGGGGGTGTCATCCATCGAAAAAAATGTTCACAGCGATAGACCCATCCCTCAACATCGTCCCCCGAAAATTTAGGGAAGTCGATCTTACCGATACGGAATGGTTTGGATGTTCGTGAGTCACCATCTGGGCTGGAGAAGGACCCGAAGGAACTGCCTGACGATTGAACTCCTTTGTCACGGACAACCTTCAGGATTTCTTCTTATTGCTTCGATGATTGCTCCTATTGTTTCATCAAAGCGACTAACGCAGTTTGGATATCAGCGATCGCCTTATCGTGGGATTTGAGGGTGTTGTCGACTTCTTGGTTGCGGGTGTTAGCCATGGCGGCGGCGGCAAGGTGTTCCGATGAGGAGTCGGAACGGCTCTGATACCCTTGATAGGGTTTCGGCTGAAGCTTAGAGAGAAAGAAAGATTTTCGTAATTTTCTGGATGATTGTTCTCCAGAGATTTCATTTGTTAATAACCATAATCAAAAACCAAGTTCCAAAACTAACCCACAAAAAGTAAGAAAGGCCATAATGGTCCCTGCTACATGAAAAACTAAAAATAAAACATAAATGGAAACGTGAATCGTATCAAAGCATGAACAATTCGAGGAGTATATCGATCGGTCGATCAGTCAATCGACCACTCGCTGCAGTCATCTGAACCATATGACCTAATCGTATGAAGAATACACCAGCAATCTCATCACCGGAACCCCCATCGTTGCCTAGGGTTTTAAACTATTGTTCCCATCTTCGTTCTCCGACCAAGTGACACAATCACTGTTATCGTCATCGCCGGTTTAAAGTGGCCGGCTGGAGGCCGTGCCTCATCTCACCTTCTCCATTGCCTCTCTCTCTCTCTCCCTCTTTCCCGTTGTCTCTCCCCTCGCTATAAACTCTCTAACCCCAGCTCTTCTCCATTCAAGTCACTGGTATAAATGTACAGTTTCCATGGATGAAATCTCTGAATTGCCCTCATGGTGTCTTAAAATTTTGATGAAACCCCATCTAAAATGGCTTGTATACTATTGTACATCATGCTTCAAAATTTATACTTGTGGTAAAATTACAACTGTGTACAACACTTCTCCTTTTTATAGTATTATAGGTAATAAAAGAAACTAAAGTTATCTGAACCTGCAATTACTCTATTTTATATATCTAGGTTCGAACCCCGTGTATTACACGGGTTGAATAAATGTAATTTTATATATTAAATAATAAAAAGTTATATCTTTATGAACCCTATATATTGTATGGGTAAATAAATGTAATTTTATATATCAAATAATAAAAAGTTATATCTTTAAAAACCATGTGTATTACACAGATTGATGATCCAATAACTACACCAGTTTCCCTACAATTGGTTCAATCATCCTAGCTGGCAACACCAGGCATTCACGTCCTACATTATCTATAGCGAGTTGCACAGCTTCCGCTTCCCACTACCTGTCGCAACGACTCCCGCATTGGCAGCAAAATAAATGACATGCATATAGTAGGTTCTATCCACTCATGATTATAATAAGAACTCAATATAATAAATTGTTCATCAAGAATTCCAAACATTTATTAAACTCGCTGACATCAAAACCCAACCATTTATTAAACTACCTGATTAAGGGTTAGATTGGTATCAAATCGAGACCCGTTGAGTAGATAGTCAACGTTTCTAATACCGACATTTACTTGCTCGTAATACGCCATTAAAACCTTCTTTACGGGTTTATCTCTGTTAACCTTGAAATAACACCTATGGTTATGCTAATCAGCAAAAACAAAAAGTTAAACTATGCATATTAGTAAAGTTTATGAAAAAAAAAATAGCTCATATATTTTATGCTTATTAATAACGTAAATGTCAATTTTATGCTTATTAGATTTGATTAAATATTATTAATAATAAGAATATGTATTAGATTAGATTAATTATTATTATTATTATTATTATTATTATTATTATTATTATTAATTTTAATGAATTGAATGAGAGAATGACAAGTGTCCTTAAAGTGGTTTCTTTTATTATATAGTATAGATACTATATTATAATGTATTAGGGATGGACATTTTAAGATACCAAAAAGATAAAAAAAAAATTCACTTTTAATTTATAAATACACCTCTAAAATAAGGGTAAACTGATCTTTTAAACAATAATTATATTTTAGTCCCCTATCTTATTACACTTAAATCCCAAAGTTTTAACATAATTATAGGTAACTAGTTACACTTTACCCCTCCACAACAAATTTATAAATCTTTTACGTATTCTTGTCATATCTTATAAACTATAATATTTAAAAAAATTCAAAAGTACTGTGACGACTTACTCATTTTTGGCGACGCTTCGATAGTTGTCTTCATCAGTATCGATGTGTGGATTAAAATGTACAAGTAAATGATGCCTTAGTATATAGGTGATTAAAGTCCAACGTACTTAGTCATTATCACATGATGTTTAATAGCTACAAAATGTCAAGTGATTAAATACCGTCAATTAAATCATCTCATCTATATTACACTTTAATCCCTCATCTTTAACAAAATTATAGATAATTAGTTAGTAGTTGCACTTTATCCCTTATAAAAAACAAATTCCCCTTCCCTCGATTTTTAAACGGTCATAACTTTTTGATACATTAATATATTTTTAAATTACACCATAAAAACGAGTATTTTATTCTCTTTAATTTGACTATAATATTACTATAGTTTTTTTTTAATTTAAAAATTGATATGTTACGTGATTAACAGTGTCTAAGGGTGAGTAATAACTGAATCGTTAGCCGAAACCGAACTGAAATCATCCAAAAATTGATTTACCGGAACCCGATTAACCAAAAACGGTTATTGATTTTTTGTAACCTTATTTAACCAAAATTAACTAAATGGAACCATTCATATTTTCATATATTTCTCGCTTTTATACCCTCAGTTCATGTATTTCATATTTATACCCTCATGTTACACATCCATTTCATGTATTTATATCTCTATTTCATGTAGCTACACATCCATTTCATGTATTTATACCAAAATTTCATGTATTTCTATTTCTATTTCTATTTCATGTAGCTACACATCCATTTCATGTATTTATACCAAAATTTCATGTATTTCTAATCAAAAGTTTTAGCCTAAGTTTGGTTTTCGCTATTAACAAAAATTAAATGAATCAAACCAAAAACCAAAAACCATCAATCTAACTGAATAAGCCAAACCGATTAACTGAAAATGGATTGGTTAATAAAATAGACTAATCGATGACCTCAATTTTGGTTGAGGATAATAATTTAACCAATCGAATAATGCATATTGTGGCAATGCCTTTGTTTCCCGCTGCATCACGCGCTATTATTAGTTATTAACCAAAATCGGTTATCTGTGAGCAATAACTAAACCGTTAACCTAAACCAAACAAAAAACATACGAAATCGAACTGAAATCAACCAAAAACTAAATTAACTAAAAACCGAATTAACTAAAAACCGGTTATCAATTTTTTAGTACTCTCGTTTAACCAAAATTAACTGAACCGAACCGAATCGTTCATATTTTCATATATTTCTAGCTTTTATATATCCGGTTCATATATTTCTCATTTTATATCTCCATTTCTTATATTTATACTTTCATTTCATGTATTTATACCTCAGTATCATATATTTCTAAGCAAAAGTTTTAGCCCCAAGTTTGGTTTTTGCTATTAACTGAAATTAAATGAACCAAACAAAAAACTGTCAATCTAACCAAATAAACCAAGCGATTAACCGAAAACCGATTGGTTAATAACATAGACTAACCGATGACTTTGGTTTCAGACTCAGTCGAGGATAAAACCGAACCATGAACAACACAATGAAATAGATTACCTGATTGCGTCTCTTTTGATGTATATTTATCTCAATGATGCTACAATAAATATTATATAAATAAGAAAACTACCAAAAATCGAGTATCGCAATGCGATGTGTCACTCTCGCCTCATCACGCGAGCATCCTGCTAGTTATATAATATGGACTATAAGGGTTTTGTTTATCATATTCCCTTATAAGCAACATTATTTTGTTGATCAGTTCTGTTTTAGGCATAATGGAAAACATGAATAACATACCTGATTGCAGTTGTACAGGCCAGCAAAGAATCCAGATGGAGACGCAGCAATAAGGTTTGACACGATTGTCAGCTTGATCTGGTTCCTCCTTAGGGTGCAATCTGATGATGGTGATGAGAGAACCGATAAAGGGTAATTGGTTTAGGAGAGGAGGTCGATTGATGTTATGAGTAATTAGGTTATCTTGAAGTCTAACCCTTTAACCTCTATATTAGTCTCCTTATTTATATGCACCGAAGAGGAAACCCTAATTAGTTAATAAGGGTAATATGGCCCATCAACAATTACCAACTAATTATTTAATAGGTTGTTATATATTTTGATATATATAATGTAAATGATTATAATGGCTACTAGATTAAATATTACATCATAATATATTTAATCTTACATTCTCCCACTTAGCCGGGTAATCATTTACTATGAGTATTAGATAAGCCTGATCAGGAGTTAACACTCATTTTAGCCTTCAACAAGAACTATAGCAGAGAAATACAGCCGTTGAATCATTATGCGACTCTTGACCCCCATTAGTCATACTATAGCCTTAATTTAAAACCTAATCGTTATGATCAAAATACACGTAAGCCCTTTGTTTGATTTGTAATTTTATTTGTCTATATGCCATTATACCGGTTTAACATATGCTTAGAGACATACAAAATCAAACTGATGAGGAAAATTAACTAATACTTAGTCATTCATAATACGATATGCAGTTGCGCACGGCCATCAATTAATACCCGTTTATGAGCTCTCTTAATAAGACTTATGGGTAATAGCCCTTCAGTCATAGGATCCTTAAGCATATCATGAATGTTTTCGTTACAAAACTTAGTTTCCTCAATTTGTTTATAAACGAATAATTAATTGCGTATCGAAATCTAATCCAGCACCTCTCGAACTGTTACTGTTCAAGGAAACATGGTAGCTGGCTTTATCACAATAAGTCTTCAGTGGAGAGTTCAAATGAGAAGAAATTGTTTGTAAGAAGAAAAAAGAAAAATTTCAACCAATAAGAATGCTTTATTTTAGTTCATTTAATATAAGTATTTAATGTTACTATAAGGGTACATTGGTAAATCTACATAGGTTATTAATTTGTACTCTTCCTCATTAATAGCTAACTACATTAAATTTTTTGTAACTTATCTTCAAAATATATATTTAAAAAAAATAAAATAAAATAAAATAATTTAAAGTTTATGATAAATTACGAGTTGTGTAGGATAAATTACGAGTTGTGTAGGATAGATTTCAATGTGTTGGATGAATTTCGAAATATGTAGGATAACTTTTTATGTGTGTAGGCAAAAAAAAGTTAGTGTAGAGGATAATAGTCTTTATGACTAATTAATTAGTCAAAATTGATAATAAATGAGATAAGTGAAAAAACTATTTAATGTTTTACAAGATTACCCTTTGTTCTTTTTCTTCTCAATTAAATTTTCTTCTCAAATGAACATTCCCCTATCCCTAAGTCTTCAATGCATTAATTATATGGAGTTAATAAACTTAGAGTCCACTGATAAATTTCCAACAACATTTAGTGACTATATTATGTCGTTATAACTTAGGCTGTTATTATCAGTTTATTATGACTCCTCCATGAGATAGGTTTTGTCTGCTAACATAAGGATATACCCAAAATTAAATTTTGTCATCTTTGAATATCACAAAGTTAAAGTAATCAACCGGTTTGAGTTCTCACTTCTTTTTTAAGTTATAGCCTCTCGTTTCTTTTAAAGATATTGTAATACTCTTATTAGATGCTTCACATTAATCTAGGCATATCTAGTGTGTTGTAAATGCGAGTAATATCTAAACGAGTATAGACTTGAACTTACATAAGGCTTCTAATTAATGAAGCGTAAATAAATAATCTCATTTATCCTATTATCCTCTAAAGGAGAGCAGTATTGTTTGTTACATATGTAAGGACCCATTTAATGTTAAACTTATGGAACGGAACTAATGTCCCATTGGATCTATCTCGACATGTAATGATATCTATCACGTAAGAGATATCTCTGAGATCTATTATATCAAAGTTTGTGTTAACAATGCTTTGACTTATGTAACATATACTTGTCAAAAGAATATCAACTATATATAAACAAGTTTAATTTAGTTGCTCCCACTCATCTTGAGGTAGGTACATTAATCCACTTGATCCTTGATGAAAATAATTACATTAAGATTTCATCATATTATGATGTTTGCATTAACCCATACATGGATTTTATTGGCTTATAGACAAACTGTTCTTTAACCTTAAGTTTAGAACTTTCAGGTTGCTTTATGAACATGTAAATGTGTCATCCAATTGTTAGGGAAAATTGTTTTTAATGTTCATCTAATGCAGCTCAAAACTATTATAAGCTACTAGAACAGTGATGATCCTCAAAGAAATCTTTGATAATTTATCTATTCCTGAGTACAACCTTTGACAATCAATCATGCTTCTTAGTGTCTTAACGCTTATATTAGGATTTGGTTTAGTTCTGAACACTCTTAGGTAATTCAATCAAATCCCAAACGTTATACGAACACATAAAATCAGTTTTACTAGAAAACTGTTTTATTCCATTCAGAAGATTGATTGACACTAATGGCTTAATCAGAAGAGATTGGATCAGTAAACTTTTCGAAAATCCATTTCAACATTAGTTAGGGAGGTTATGTAATCCTCAAAGTTAGTAGGTTTTTAAACCTAGATGACCTCCTGAGTTGATTATTGGGTTTATTAGAAGTTTCAGTTTTATGGATTAGCTCTTGGTTAGGTTTCTATCACTCTCAGGATTCTAAGTTTGTAAGAGTTGGTGTAGTACGGTGTACAAGAGGTGTAATCAGAGTAAAATTTAATGACACTCTCCTCCCCGCCTCTTGTATTCCTTGCAAGTCATGAGAAAAACTTTTACTGCTCCCACTGACCTTAGAAATCTTAAGGAACTCAGCATGCTTAGGGTCAATGTGTAACGACCAATAAATTCTAATAGAGAAACAAGTTTATGACGTTAGTCGTTGTAGTTTCTCTTGTTGAGTATTATGTTAGTTTAGGTAAGAAATCTAAGTGTGCCCATAATTAAGCAACAATGAAACTTTTGTAAGAGTAGCATTAGATTTTAAGGAGACGACTTTTGATGGAACAATGTCGTGATGGAGCAGTGTCTTGTACAAGAGGTGTAAATTGAAGTATTATGAAGTTTTCACTCCCCCACCTCTTGCAACTATTGCAAGTTGTTCTTAAAACACTTAATGCTCCCACTGATCTTTGATATCTCTAGAAATGCTACAAGATAAATTTCAATGAGACACGTAACGTGGGAACCTATCAAATATATGTTATACTTTATTAGATTTCCTTAATGTCCAGATATCATAAGAAAACTAAGGAACATATCTAATAGAAATCTTATTAAGTATATATATGAATAGATTTCTTCTAAGATCGTGGGCCATATGCGACAAAATTTAGATACAAGTTGATAGTCTTAAATGATAAATGAATTATGTCTGAATATTCCATTTGGAATAAGTTCCACGAATGTCAATGAATGACTTATGATGGACCCATACTTATTCCTTAAGCTAAGTAATAATTAGGGCTTTAACATTATGATTTAAAATCACTTAGAATGAGATTAGTTGAATAATCATCCTCATTAACTATGTCATGATTTCTCATGAATTTCGGTTATAATGGATGAAATTTATAAGTCTCATTTTCCTTTTGTGAAATTCTCATTTGCATGATGACAAAAGTTGTGAAAGTTTAAGGTATCATCTAGTTTCATCTTAGTAATGTTTTTATCTAGATATTGAGAACAAATAAGATGAGAGTTTAAGGTAAGTGTGACTTTATGTTGACTATGCAAACCTCACAACCTTCATAACATTGCTTAATTATGATACTATATTCTGACTAATCTTCATAATATATATAAGGTATCGAAAAACGTTGTTAGAAGAGTGCTTATTATGGTTCTTATAGCCTTAACATTTAATTTTTTCACTGACTCTCATGTTAGTTATTTGTTGACTTATGGTAAGGAAACGTTTAGAACTAGAAACAACTTATCATGTGTTAATAGTGTTAGGGGAGGATTTCTCAATGACCTGTGATCCTCAATTACTGTTGGGTTTAGTGATCCTCACTTCTGTTTGAGTTAGTGATCCTCAGAAGTGTTTCAGGATCAGGATCATGGATCATCTTAAGGATCCTTATACTAATGATTGCCTACTTTGAATATGGTGATGTTTTGCAGGAACATGAGCTTGGACTTGGTCTTGGCGATATTCCTGGAGAATATTCTATACCTATTACGCACGTGCATAGCAGAAATGGACGTTGTGGAGGTCGTGGAGGACTTGCACAAAATGCGGAAAGTTAGTTAGTGTAGATATTTTCCATTTTTAAAGGGGTAGCGAGCTAATTAGAAAACACTTGGCTATTTTTGGCTACACACACACACTCTTACAACTGCTCTCACCAGCTCTCGTTAATTCACTTGGCGATTATACACTTTTTTACACAATACACTATAGTGATCCTTGTACTTAGCTCGCTATCATCCGAAGTTGTAATACATTTCTTGTTTAATTTGAGTTGGTGATCGGTAGTTTCCATCACCCGAGGTTTTTTATGCCGGAGATCATTCATTGATCAAGTCTTCCCCCTTACTCTATTACTTCATTTGCTAATCTAGTTAATTTGTTTAATAGTCAATTCTCTTGTAGTAGAAATTTTGAACGATTAACTAGTGATCTATATAGGGTAACACAAGGTCAAAATGAATCACTTAGAGATTACATCACTAAGTTTAGTAAAGAATCCTTGGATATTCCTAACTTGGATATTGCTACGGCTGTAGAAGCCTTTAAAATGGGATTACTTAGGGATTCATTATTCTATGATGATCTTGTCATGACACCTTGCAGGAATCTTGATGAAGTAAGAACCAGGGCCCTTAGGTTCATCCGCCTAGAGGATGATAAAAGGATCCAGGATAGATTGACAGGATCCTCAAAACAGGAGAAACAAGGATCCTATTTTAGGAACAACAAATCAAAGTCTTACAATAGATCTGATAACCAGAAGTGGAACAAGAAGAGGATGATGAGGATTATCCTCCTATTTCTGAATATTGTTTTTCTGTTGATAACAACGAACTAATCCTTGCAATGCAGAATCTAGGTGAAAAAGCTAGGTGGCCAAGGAAGAGTGATAAACCGGCTGCTACAAAGGATAAATCCAAGTGGTGTGCATATCATGAGGATTTTGGGCATCTCACTGAAGAGTGTATTGCACTGAGAAAGGAAATTGGTTACTTGTTGAGCAAGGGGCATTTGAAGGAACTCTTGGGTCGGAAGAAGTCAAGGATCCAGGATCCTGAAAGGATCCCGGAAAGGGATCCTGCTCCTCCAGCAGATGCATAAGTCATAAACTTCATATCCGGAGGATCAGACATTTGTGGTACCTCCTTTTCAGCAGCAAAAAGACATGCTAAGGAAACCAAGATGGATAATGGAGACAGACCCGTCCGGACCTCCGTTGTCACCCAGGATAAAGTCATAACTTTTGATGAGGATGATCGTGTTGATGTCCAGGATCCTCATCATGATGGTCTTGTAATTACATTGTTTATTTCTAACCACTTTGTTCGCAGGATACTTATAGATGGAGGAAGCTCTGTGAACATCATTCAGCTTGATGTCCTAAAGAAGATGAACATCCCAGAGTCTGATATTATCCCAAGATCCTCAGTACTTGTGGGATTCAGTGGAGAAACTAAGAATACATTGGGAGACATCAAACTCCCAATCTATATTGAAGGATTGCATTCTTATCAGAAGTTTTGTGTTATTGATTGCTTATCATGTTGTAATGTTATCCTTGGCAGGCCATGGATACATGACATGAAGGCAGTCCCATCCAGCTATCATCAATGTGTAAAGCTTCCAAGTCCTTGGGGAGTGGTGAAAATTGAGAGTGATCAACAAGAAGCTAAGAATTGCTATACCTCATCAATGAAGCCAGCCTCAAGACCAAGGGAGCAATAGCAATTAAAGTATCCTTCAAGAGATGTCTTGGAGGCAAGAGAGCAGGATTTGAAAGAAATCCTCATGGATCCCGATGATCCTGAATCCAAGATCTTCATAGGATTAGGGATCCTTAGCGGCATTGAACAGGAGCTAGTATCCTTCCTTAAAAGAAGGAAAACTACCTTTGCCTGGAAACATGAGGATATGACAGGTATATCTAAAGATATAATTACTCATAAACTTGGCATTGACAGGTCATTCAAGCCAATCCATCAAAAGAGGAGGAACTTTGCACCTGAAAGGAATGCTATTATCCAGGAAGAGGTAGATAAACTACTTCGGGCAGGTATGATAAGAGAGGTTAAGTATCCAAGATGGTTAGCCAATGTGGTTGTTGTTCAAAAGAAAAATGGAAAGTGGAGGGTATGTGTCGATTTTACTGATTTAAACAAGGCATGTCCCAAGGATCCTTTCCCATTACCCCACATTGACTCCATGGCGGATGCTACCGCGGGTCATGAGTTGTTGACTTTTATGGATGCTTCATCTGGATTTCAACAAATTCAGATGGAACCATCTGATCAAGAGGATACAGCCTTTATGACCCCAACTGGTATATACTGTTATATTGCTATGCCGTTTGGATTAAGGAATGCAGGTGCCACTTATCAAAGGCTAGTTAATATGATGTTCAAGGAACAAATTGGACACACTATGGAAGTATATATTGATGACATGGTGGTTAAGTCCAAGAAGGCTGAGGATCACCTTAAAGACTTGGAGGAAGCATTCAATATCCTTGATAAATTTAATATGAAACTAAATCCTTCCAAGTGTCATTTTGGTGTTAAGGCAGGTAAATTCTTAGGATATATGGTGACAAAGAGGGGCATTGAAGCAAGTCCATAACAAATCAAGGCTATTGTGAATATCAAATCTCATGCCAATGCTAAGGATGTACAAAGATTGACAGGCAGGATTGCAGCCTTGAATAGATTCATATCCAAATCCTCAGAAAAGTGCAAGGAATTCTATGACATCCTGAGGAAGAACAAGAAATTTGAATGGACTGAGAAGCATGAAAATGCCCTTAAAGCTCTTAAGGATTACCTATCCTCAGCCCCAGCTTTGATGAAACCAGAAAAGGGGGATGTATTATCCTTATACTTAGCAGTATCCCCAAAAGCTATAAGTGCGGTCCTTCTTAAGGATCACCAAGGTACACAACATCCTGTCTATTATGTAAGTAAGAGTTTACTTGATGCTGAATCCAGGTATTCACACTTAGAAAAACTTATCCTTGCATTAATTATGGCATCTACTAAATTGAGACATTATTTTGAGACTCATGCCATTATTGTTAAGACTAATTTTCCAATTAAGAATGTTCTCAGGAAACCTGAAATGTCAGGAAGGATGGCTAAGTGGGCAGTGAAGCTGAGTGCATATGATATAAGATATGAACCAAGGATTGCCATCAAATCCCAAGCCTTAGCTGACTTTGTGGCAGATTTTAGTAGTGACTTGCAAAAGGAAGCTGAGTTAGAAGTCCAACAACTTGAAGAGACTAAGGATCCTTGGATTCTCTTCACTGATGGAGCCTCCAATGTAAAAGGAACAGGACTTGGAATACTACTAAAATCGCCACAGGGGGACATAATACCCCACTCCATAGCTTGTGAATTTCAAACTACCAACAATGAGGCTGAGTATGAAGCCTTGATAGCTAGTTTGCAAATTGCAAAGCATATGAGGATCAGGTATCTTGAGGTACATGTAGATTCTTTACTAATCACTAATCACTTTAATGGATCCTATGCTGTTAAAGGTGAGAAGCTAATCAAATATTTGGAGATAGTCAAAGAATTGGCACTCTCTTTTGTATCCTTTAGTTTAACACAGGTACCAAGGGAAGAGAATGCAGAAGCTGGTGCATTAGCCAATCTAGGATCATCCTTGAAGATCCCGGAGGATATCAAGATCCCTATTATCCATATCCTGACCCCTGCTATCGAGGATCATGTAGCTATGGAGATAGGAGAAGATTCTGCAGTCATCCCTAGTGATGATACTCAATCTCATTCAGGATCATGGATCCTCCCAATCATGAGATACATACAACATGGAGAAATTCCTACAGGAGAAAACCCAAGGGCTTTCAAAACTAAGGTATCTCAATTTACAATATTGAATAATATGTTGTATAAACGATCTCTTGCAGGACCATATCTAAGATGCATTGAGGATCCTGAAATCCATGAAGTCCTAAGGGATTTCCATGAAGGAGATTGTGGAAACCACACTGGGGGTAGGGCATTATTCTCGAGGATCCTGAGGACAGGATACTATTGGCCCACTTTGAAGAAGGATGCTATGGAGTATGCCAAGAAGTGTGATCCTTGTCAGAGGCATAGTAATATCCTTCAACAGCCAGCAGAGCTCTTGCATCCTATATCCTCTTCCTGGCCATTCATGAGATGGGGAATGGATATAGTTGGAAAGCTTCCTAAGGCACCTGGTGGAAAAGTATTCATGCTTGCTATGACTGATTACTTCTCTAAGTGGATAGAGGCTGAAGCCTTTGCTCAAGTCAGAGAAAAGGAAGTTATATCCTTTATTAAAAGAAACATTATTACTAGATTTGGTATCCCTTCTGAGATTATCTGTGATAATGGATCCCAGTTTATTGGGAATAGAACCACTAACTTTTGTGACAGTTGGGGGATTAAGATGATAACATCAAATCCAGTCCACCCACAAGCTAATGGTCAGGCAGAATCATCCAACAAGATCATCATCAACAATTTGAAGAAGAAGCTTGGATCCAAGAAAGGAAAATGGGCAGAAGAACTGCCTTATGTGCTTTGGGCTGATAGGACAACTCCCAAGAATGCTACAGGCCAAACTCCATTTTCTTTGGTATTTGGGGTAGAATCAGTGATCCCTACAGAGATGGTGGTTCCAACTGCAAGAACAAGCATTCGTGATCCTGAAGAAAATGCTGAAAACTTGGTTCAAGACTTGGATACTATAGAAGAAATCAGGGATTTGGCAAGGATAAGGATGGCTAGTTATCAACAAAGGATG